>CAUYQU010010409.1:0-17981 GCA_963574635.1 Cheracebus regulus | reverse complement strand
TAGTCCATTTAATTTTAGGATTAATATTGATATATGTGAGTTTGATACTGCCATTTAATGCTAGCTGGCTGTTTTGCCCATTAGTTGATGTAGATTCTTCATTATGGTGATGCTCTTTACCTTTTGGTATGTTTTTGGAATAGCTGATAGTAATTGTTCCTTTCTATGTGTAGTGCTTCTTTCAGAAGCTCTTGTAAAGCAGGCCTGGTGGTGATGTAATCTCTGAGTACTTGCTTGTTGGCAAAAAAAATTTATTTTTCCTTCACTTATGAAGCTTAGTTTGGCCGGATATGAAATTCTGGGTTGAAAGTTCTTTTCTTTAAGGATGTTGAATGTTGGCCTCTGCTCTCTTCTGGCTCGTAGGGTTTCTGCTGAGAGATCTACTGTGAGTCTGATGGGCTTCCCTTTGTGGGTAACCCGACCCTTCTCTCTGGCTGCCTTTAGCATTTTCTCCTTCATTTGAACGCTGGTGAATCTGACGATTATGTGCCTTGGGGTTGCTCTTCTTGAGGAATATCTTTGTGGTGTTACTCTATTTCCTGGACTTGAATATTGGCCTGCGATGCTAGGTTGGGGAAGTTTTCCTGGATAATATCCTGAAGAGTATTTTCCAGCCTGGATTCATTCTCTTCGTCATATTCAGGTACACCTATCAAATGTAGATCAGGTCTTTTCACATAGTCCCATATTTCTTGGAGACTTTGTTCATTCATTTTTACCATCTTTTCTCTAATCTTGCCTTCTTGTTTTATTTCGTTGAGTTGATCTTCGACCTCTGATATCCTTTCTTCTGCTTGGTCAATTCGGCTGTTGAAACTTGTGCATGCTTCGTGAAGTTCTCGTGTTGTGTTTTTCAGCTCCATCAATTCACTTCTATTCTTCTCTAAGTTGTCCATTCTCATTAGCATTTTGTTAAATCTTCTTTCAAGGTTCTCAGGTTTCTTTGCATTAGGTTAGAACATGTTCTTTTAGCTCACAGAAGTTTCTTATTATCCACCTTCTGAAGCCTGATTCTGTCAGTTCATCACACTCATCCTTTGTCAGGCCTTGTTCCCTTGCTAATGAGGAGCTGTGATCCCCTGTAGAAGGAGAGGCATTCTGATTTCGGGTGTTCTCAGCCTTTTTGCACTGGTTTCTTCCCATGTTTGTGGATTTATTCACCTGTCACCTTTTAATTGCCAACCTTCAGATTGGGTCTCTGAGTGGACATCCGGCTTGTTGGCGATGAAATTTTTTCTGTTTCTTAGTTTTCCTTCGGTGGATGCCCCTTCCCCACAGAGCTGGGCCTTCCTGGGTTCTGCTGTGCTTGCTGTGAAACTCTCAGTCCTCAGTGCTTCCAATTGCTGTTCTCCTTGTGGGGATGGGACCAGCTGAGCCCGACTAAAAGTGCACGCAGTCACGTTTACTCTGCACCGAGAAGCGCCGTGCCAGGCCGCCGGCAAAACAGCCGCGCCGGCCAAAAGAGTCACGCTGTCAACCCGTGTGGCTCCTCCACCAGGAATCTCCATTTGTGGGCAGCAAAAATTTATCTGAAATTGCGGTGTCCACTTGCTCTCTGCGCTTTCACTGGGCGCTACAATCCTCAGCTGCTGCTAATCGGCCATCTTGGATCTCTCTCTGCCTGGTGATGAAGTTTTTTCTGTTTCTTAGTTTTCCTTTGGTGGATGCCCGTTCCCCAAGAGCTGGACCTTCCAGGGTTTAGCTGTACTTGCTGTGAAACTCTCAGTCCTCAGCGCTTCCAATTGCTGTTCTCCTTGTGGGGATGGGACCAGCTGAGCCCGACTACAAGGGCACCCAGTCCTGTATACTCTGCACCAAGAAGCACTGTGCCGGGGCACTGGTAAAACAGCCGCGCCGGCCAAAAGAGTCGCGCTAGCGACCCGTGGGGGTTCCTCCGCCGGGAATCTCCCAGTCTGTGGGCCACAAAAATTCGTCTTAAATTGTGGTGTCCACTTGCTCTCTGCACTTTCACTGGGAGCTACGATCCTGAGCTGCTGCTAATCGGCCATCTTGGATCTCTCTCTGCCTGGTGATGAAGTTTTTTCTGTTTCTTAGTTTTCCTTTGGCGGATGCCCCGTCCCCACAGAGCTGGACCTTCCCAGGTTCAGCTGTGCTTGCTGTGAAACTCTCAGTCCTCAGCACTTCCAATTTCTATTCTCCTTGTGGGGATGGGACCAGCCGAGCCCAATTAAAAGAGCACTCAGTCCCATATACTCCGCACCGAGAAGCACAGTGCCCGGGCACTGGCAAAACAGCTGCACCAGCTAAAAGAGTTGCACTGGCGACCCGTAGGGCTCCTCCGCTGAGAATCTCCCGGTCTGTGGGCAACAAAAATTCGTCTGAAAGTGCGGTGTCCACTCACTCTCTGTGCTTTCACTGGGAGCTACAATCCTGAGCTGCTACTTATCGGCCATCTTGGATCTCTTCTGAGCTCTGATTTTATAGGAATTCAGAATGTTTAACAAACACTAGCATCATTTTATGACAGTTTGTATGAATGTTTATTTAGAGTATGTGACATTGTGCTATGTACTTTATGTAAGTAACCTTTTAAAATCTTCACAAAAATCTAAATGGTTTTGTAACCGGGGGAGTGTACTCAGCTCCCCGTTCTGAAGAGGTTCTTAGCCTCGCTAACCCGGAAGAATGGAGACAGGGGTTCTGAAGGCACGGTGAGTTTGCCCTTTGAATAAATATCGTGGACCCAGTGAGTTTTGCCAAAAAGCGATTTATGAGAGAGAGAGAGAGACAGAGATAGAGACAGAGAAAGACAGACATACAAAGAGAGAGAGAGAGAGAGATAAAGATGGCTCCCGGTGTTGTGGGAGGGGACCCAGAGAAGGAATCCCTATAGGTAGGAGCAGCTGGAGTTTTAACCCTTGAGTTATTCCCTCCGCCTTCATGTTCTCGTCCAGTGAGAGGAGTTCTTGTGATTGATCTTGGACTCTGATACTGGATTGGCTGCTTGGTCCACAACTCTGAGTTACAAAGCCCTCTCTTCCCAGAGCTTTCACTGGAGTTTTTGGGGACAAGGGAGACTCACCTGAATTTCTCTACCTAACCCACGTGTGGGAAATCCAGACAAAGAACTTTACATTTGAAACCCCTCTGGTTCCAGGATGGAGGTGTGGAGCAAGGAAACTCCTGCCTTTGAAACCATGCCCCTCTCGGACTGGGAAGAGAAGTTCCTCAGTTTTTTTATCCCCTGTTTTCAGAAAAGAAAAGCAGAAAAAGAAGTGAAATGATTAATATATGGTCACACAGCTAAGTCAGGATTTAATTATTAAATTAATGTGAAGATTCTTTTATTTTTACATCTTAGTAAAGAATGTAATTATTTTAGAGTTTTGTGGCTTTAAAACTTATTTAAAAGTTGGAGTAGTGCAGAAAGGGTTAAACATTTCTGAATTTGAAATGAGTTCAAAACTCTGGAATTGTGTTTTTCTGGTTTTGGTTAAATCAGTTCATTTCTGCTTCAGATTTTTTTATATGCCACTGAAAGATTGTTATCTAATTGACTAAATTGTCTTTTGCCAGACTTTGGAGATGAAAAGCTTAAAGAAGTACAATATTATAAAATTACAAAGTAAATTTGAATAAAAGTTGTCAATTGTTCTTTGCTAAGTATATTTGATGCCATAATATTGTTCTGTAAATTTCAGAGTCAGACAGAACTTTTTTCTTTATAATATCTAAGTTGGTTTTATTGAATTTTGATAATTTTATCATCACATAGATGAAATGTAATTATGTAGAACTTTGTGGAAAGCCATTTGGGTTTAGCGGATGAGTCGATGCTTTGTTTTATCTTAGTGTAATGGATAAATTGTTTTTTCATAGTGTAACGGAGAGAGGGCTAAAGAAGAAGCAATTACACATTTTGAAAAGCTGTTTGAAATTCTGGACGAGAGGAAATCATCTGTTTTGAAAGCAATTGACTCATCTAAGAAACTAAGATTAGACAAATTTCAGACTCAAATGGAAGAGTACCGGGGACTTCTAGAGAACAATGGACTTGTGGGATATGCTCAAGAAGTGCTAAAGGAGACGGATCAGTCTTGCTTTGTGCAGACAGCAAAACAGCTCCACCTCAGGTATTCTTTTTTACTTCTAACTTTAGAACCTCTTGAACAGTGTTATTAAATGCTGCTGTGTATTCTCACTTTAGCTCTGAGTGGTTCATAATACTGCGTGAATGTGAGGTACATCTTGCTTCATTCTTAACTTGAATTTTGAGTGAAGTGTGGATTTTCTTTTGTTAATTATGTTGCAGATATTTAGTCTGATTTGCCATCTTAAAGACTCATTTTATATAAAATATCTGTCTGCAGAATACAGAAAGCCACAGAATCTTTGAAGAGCTTTAGACCTGCAGCTCAGACTTCTTTTGAAGACTATGTTGTTAATACCTCTAAACAAACAGAACTTCTTGGAGAATTGTCTTTTTTCTCTAGTGGTAAGTCTTAATGAAGGCAAAAACCTCATTCTTTTTGTCTGAATTTGTATTGTGTTGAAGAAAACATAAGTTCCCCTAAGTTTGACATTATAAAGCGGCATCTCACTTGCCCAGGACCACCACAGCATCCTGAGATCATACCCTATTTATGTTTTTATAACTATGTTTTTAATGCATAAAAACCATGTTTCATTAAGCAATGTTTAAACATTATATAAATAGCATTATGCTATGTGTATCCTTTTTGTAAATTTGCTTTTTAGAAAATTAGCAAATATTTGTTAATATAGGAAATTTTGGTTTAAAGCTATATTTTAACTGTTTGCAGTATTTCATAATTAAATAAATGATTTTCCTACTAAGAGACTTTTTTCTATTTGTTTTTCTTCTTTTATAAGAAATGCTGTATCACACATCCTTCTCAGAATTTTGTAGGGCATGTGTATGTGAGTTTCTGGGACAGAAACCTAGACATAGAATCTGCAGGCTGTATTAGTTTGCTTGGGCTGCAGTAACAAAGTACCATAGACTGAGTGGCTTAAACAAATTCATTTTCTTACAGTTCTGGAGACTAGAAGTCAGAGATCAAGGTGATGGCAGGGTTGGTTTCTTCTGAAGCCTCTCTTCTTGGTTGATAAATGGCTCTCTTCTCTCTGTGTCTTCACATGGTCCACCCTTTGTGTGTGTGTGATCTAATCTCCTCTTTTTTATAAGGACACCAGTTGTATTAGAGTAGAGCCCACTCTAATGACCTGATTTTAATTTAATTTCCTCTTTAAAGACCCTATTTTGAAGCACAGTCACATTCTGAGGTGTGTACTGGGGGTTAGGACTTCAACTTGTGAATTTCTAGGGGTGAGAGGTGGGGTGTGGGGTCTGGGGGAGGAGGCAGTGCAGCCCATAACACTTGCTTATGTTTGCATTTTGCTACTCCCTAGCAGGGAGGTCTTTCTTGCTTTTTTTCTTTCTTTTCTTACCTCATTCCTCTCCCTAAGATTTCTCTTCTAGTGATAGTGAACAATCACAATACTTACAAAGTAATTATAGTGTACTTACTTTATAGGTACAGATTTGTAGATCTGTACATTAATAAAACGAAATTTGTCTCCTCAAAAGTTTAAAACTCTGAAGGATTACTGTGACCTCATTTTCAAATCTATACCTGAATCTGATACTTATTTATTCTATCTTTTCAAATATGTATTTATCATCACTTAAAATGCTGATTGAATTTCATATGCTATACTCTGTTTCCAAAATATATACTCAAATAGTTTTTATAAATAGCTTACTTTAGAGTCCTAGGTCCTTCCTCCCTGTGAATCCCAAAATGGTCACTGGAAAGGTGAGGTTGAGGGTGGGTAATCCTGGGTTATACCAGTGTATAGCAAGGAACCACTAAAATGGATGGATGAGAATGGGATAGTCATCACCTAGCTTCTGGCTGATGGATCTTCCCCTTACTTTTTGCTACATTCACCTTTTTCTTTTTTAGTAAGCTATGTTTCAAAAAAAGACAGAAAAAAGGTATGGGGTAGGTGGCATACCATATGTGTTATTTTGTAACTTTTTTTTTTAATTTTAAAATTATTTTGGATAACTTTCCAGATCTCATTATGGCTGCATAACATTCAGTTGTATAAATGCAGCATACGCAGACATGCTTATACATTGAGGAATAAAGAGAGGAGAGAGACTTCTGCTTATTTCATGTCCTTCTCTGTGATTTGACATAAATGTGTGTGTGTAGCTTTTATAGCTTATTGTTCTTACCATATGATTCCAGCAGTTAAGCTTAGGAATTGGCTCTATAGAAAGGACTATGCATATGTACAAAGATTTAGCTTTTAATCATTTTACTTTTAGTGAAAAACCAGAAACCTGTTTTCAAAAAATAGACAGTTAAATGTTGATATATCCATATAGTAGTGTACCACTGAGGGGGAAAACACTGGCAGGATCTATACAAAAAGGTTACAGTAATTACTTTTGAGTTACTTAAAATCTTTTATTATGTATTTTTAAGTTTCTGATTTTCTTACAAAAAATATGTATCATGATATTCAGAAAAATTAATTTGCTTTGCAACTCTACAGAATAAAATATGAATATGGAAAGAAGTGATATAATATTCATTGAGAGGCCAGGTGCGGTGGCTCATGCCTGTAATCCCAGCACTTCGGGAGGCTGAGGCAGGCAGATCACGAGGTCAGGAGTTGGAGACCATCCTGGCTAACATGGCAAAACCCCGTCTCTACTAAAAATACAAAAAAAAAAATAGCCAGGCGTGGTGGCACATGCCTGTAGTCACAGTTACTTGGGAGGCTGAGGCAGGAGAATCACTTGAACCTGGGAGGCGGAGGTTGCTGTGAGCTGAGATCGTTCCACTGCACTCCAGCCTGGGCAACAAAACGAGACTCTGTCTCAAAAAAAAAAAAAGTATTCATTGAGAGTTTCATATTCTTACCAGACTTAGATTTTAAAATATTAAAATAATAGTTTGTAAGAGCTTCTGCACAGCAAAAGAAACAATCATTAGAGTGAAACGGCAAAACAGTATACAAGAAAAAAACAACCCCACCAAAAAGTGGGCAAAGGATATGAACAGACACTTTTCAAAAGAAGACATTTATGTGGCCAACAAATATATGGAAAAATGCTCACCATCACTGGTCATTGGAGAAATGCAAATCAAAACCACATTGAGATACCATCTCACACCAGTTAGAATAGGGGATCATTAAAAAATCTGGAGACAACAGATGCTGGAGAGGATGTGGAGAAATAGGAACACTTTACACTGTTGGTGGAATTATAAATTAGTTCAACCATTGTAAAAGACAGCGTGGTGATTCCTCAAGAATCTAGAAATAGAAATACCATTTGACCCAGCAATATTACTGGGTATATACCCAAAGGATTATAAATTGTTCTGTTATAAAGACACATGCACATGTATGTTCATTGCGGCACTGTTTACAATAGCAAAGACTTGGAACCAACCCAGATGGCCATCAGTGATAGACTGGATAAAGAAAATCTGGCACATATACACCATGGAATACTATGCAGCCATAAAAAAGGATGAGTTCATGTCCTTTGCAGGGACATGGATAAAGCTGGAAACCATTCTCAGCAAACTGACAGAAGGACAACCAAACACCACATGTTCTCACTCATAAATGGGTATTGAACAGTGAGAACATATGGACACTGGGAGGGGAACATCACAGACTGGGGTCTGTTGAGGGGTGGGGGGCAGTTAGGGGAGGGATAGCGGGGGTGGGGAGATTGGGGAGGAATGACAGTAGGAGAAATACCTAATGTAGGTGACAGAGGGATGGAGGCAGCAAACCACCATGACATGTGTATACCTATGTAACAAACCTGTAAGATCTACACATGTACCCCAGAACTTAAAGTAAAATTAAAAAAATAAAATAATAGTTTGCTTATGAGAGGACATAGATAAAAAATTTCAAGTCCTGGGCTGTTATTCGGTAGGTAGAAGGCATGTGGTTAAAAAAAATTTACTTGTGGTTTTGAGTCAGTTTTTGTCTTTTTCATTCTTTTTTCTCCTTTCAGTTACAAATATAAATATACCTTTTAAATATAAAATATATAAAAATATTTAATGCATTTAAGTTTTGTGCTTATATATTATAAATTTAGAAAATTATTGGACAGTGTAGAAATCATTAAATATTGCTTATATATCATTTTTATTGAGGAAAAACACAGGTTTTAAAATACCACTATTTTAACATTGTTTTCTATTTCATAATTCTTTCAGGCATAGATGTGCCAGAGATCAATGAGGAACAGAGCAAAGTTTATAATAATGCGTTGATAAATTGGCACCATCCAGAAAAGGATAAAGCTGATAGCTATGTTCTTGAATATCGGAAGATCAATAGAGATGATGAAATGTTGTCATGGAATGAGGTAGAAGTGTGTGGAACAAGTAAAATAATTCAAGACCTGGAAAACAGTAGTACCTATGCTTTCAGAGTAAGAGCCTACAAGGGTTCAATCTGTAGTCCTTGCAGCAGAGAATTAATTCTTCACACTCCTCCAGCTCCAGGTATGGTGAATATCAGGAATAAAAAAATCATAGAGTTGCAAGAGACCTTGATAAAGTAAACTAGACAGTATCTCCATGTAGACCTGCATTGAAACCAGCTCTTGTTTTTAAGACTCCGGAAAAGTAGTTTCTGTTCCAGCTGGGATTTAGAAATGAACTGAATACTTGAATTTTTACCTTCTAGGCTGAGAACAGGATTAGGATTTAACTGATGTCAGATAGAGAAAAACATGGAAGGAAGAAATTTGGGTGAGCAGAGCTCTTAAGTTGGGGTTAAAATAGCCTAAATGCTACCTTAAAAGATTTAAGTATATAATTCTATATTTCTGGTTAGTTTATGGAAATCTCTAAAACACGGGATCTAGGTAGGCATTTTTTAAAAAATTTATTGATATAATATCCTAAAATATAATTTTGATTTAACCTAATTCTGATTTGTCTGGATTTTTAAAATTTAACTTGGCAATTCTCAGCTAATAGGGATGGAAGCCATTTATTAGAACTACATGAATAGCTTTTCCTCCTGCACTAAAAGCTCCTCATGCCCAGTCACCATGTCCTCCCTTCCCAAGTAAAAAATCCACTGATACTACATATAGAGCACTGAAAGATTTTTATAGAATGAGAATGACTTTAAAGGTTTGTTGATGCTCACTATGATGTATCCATGAACAAGGGATATTTAGAACCAAAGTTGGGCTCAGCCTGGTTAGCAGGAAAACGTTTTCCCCTTTCAGTTTCTGCCTTAGACATACCTTTAATTGTATTTTAGATACACTGCTCCCTGCCTCTTTTTAGTGGCTTATATACCCATATTTTCTGCACTCTTGACTTCCTTTTTTCTTCAAAATAGAAAAACACAATTTGTTTTTCATGCACATTGTGGCTTTTAAAAAATTGGAATACAGACATACAAGGTTGGCCAAAATTGTATTTCTTGAATTTTAATAAAATCCAATAGAGTTTGGGGATGAATTTGTAAGTATTAAGTAAATACTTTATGGTTTATGCTATTTCCACTTCCTTTTCCAGTCTTTGACTGAAAGTGGAAGAAAAACAAACCTGGACAGAATGCTGTTTTCAATCACGTAGTGGAAGGGGGAAGGAGGAGAGGAAGTGTTAAGGGTTGCCTTCCTTTTTCTGAGAGAAGATACATGACTAGGGTGACCCTTTAAATTTATTGTGCAGACTGGGAGACTTTTGAGATTGAGAGGAAGGACAAATAGTCATGCCAGAAAATAGGCATTAGCAGGAAGAATAGTTGGCTCACATGTGGTTAATGGCTGTAGTTTGCTGGCAGCCTCTTTTTGGAAGTGGAGTCTGGCTGTCACCCAGGCTGGAGTGCAGTGGCATCATCTCAGCTCACTGCAACCTCTGTCTCCTGGCTTCAAGCAATTCTCCTGCCTTAGCCTCCTGAATAGTAGCTGGGATTACATATGTGGGCCAGCATGCCTGGCTAATTTTTGTGTTTTTAGTAGAGCCAGGTTTCACCGTGTTGGCCAGGCTGGTCTCAAACTCCTGACCTCAAGTGATGCGCTCACCTCAGCCTCCCAAAGTGCTGAAATTATAGGCGTCAGCCACCATGCCCAGCTGCTAATAGCCTGTTAAAAAAAAAGAAAAGAAAAAAAATACATACATATATATATGTACACACACACACAGAGAGAGAGAGAGAGAGAGAGAGAGAGAGAGAGAGTGTGTGTGTGTGTGTGTGTGTGTGTTTTAAAATATGAATGTAGTAGTTACCCCAGAGATTAAATTGAAACTATGTACCCATTAAACAGTTAATCCCATTCTGCCTCTCCCCAGAGACTGGTAACCTTGATTGCAATTTCTGTCTCTATCAATGTGCCTGTTCTAGGTATCTCATATAACTGGAATAGTGCAATATTTGTCCTTTTACGTCTGGCTTATTTCAGGATTTATCCATGTTGTAGCATGTATCTGAATGTCTTTCCAAGACTGAATAATTTTCCATTGTATGTATATACCACATTTTCATCTTTTGATCGACTTTTGGGTTGTTTCCCCATTGGCTAGCAGCCAATGTTATGCTTAATATATTGGAGTTGTTATAGACTTATGGGAGTGGTGTTATCTCCATTCTGTAGATGAAGAAGTTAAAGTTTGGATCAAACTCTAGTTAAATGCATGAGCAGAAATTCAAACCCAGGTCTCTCTTAACCCAAAAGCTGTTTTTTTTTTTTTTTTTTTTTTAATACACTGTCCCATGTTTCTTATGTCTGCCATGTTGGTTGAAAAAGGAAAAGCTTTATTAAAATAGCTAAAATATCCCAAATTAACAAAACTTGCAATAAGAAAATATAGAGATAATTATGAAAATATACAACTCTTTATTATTTATCTTTAATAAAGATAAAAGAACAAATTCAGTAGTGTGAAATACCTATGATAGATTTGCTATCTCTATTCTAAAGAGCTGTATTTATAAATTTTCACATATATTTAAAATGTTTTCATCTGCTTTTTGAGATTTCTGAAAATTTTTAGGTATTGAAAACATACTGGGTAAGATATATTGCCAAGTTGGGTTTTGGTTTGTTATAGTTGTCTGGGGTAGTGTGACACCACCTTCCCTCTTCCTGCCTCTTTTCAGTGGTTTCTGTAAGAAAACCTATCAGATTTAACAAGTTACAGCAATGATAATTTTTAGACTAATATTAATTTTAAGATCTATTTAGTTTTCAGCTTCCTCTTTGATGAAAAATGTGGCTATAATAATGAACACCTCCTGCTGAACTTGAAGAGAGACCGTGTAGAGAGTAGAGCTGGATATAATCTTCTGCTTGCTGCGGAACGCATCCAAGTGGGTTATTACACAAGCTTAGACTACATCATTGGAGATACTGGCATTACAAAAGGAAAACACTTCTGGGCCTTCCGTGTGGAACCGTATTCATACCTGGTCAAAGTGGGAGTTGCTTCTAGCGATAAACTACAAGAATGGCTCCGTTCTCCTAGGGATGCAGTTAGTCCAAGGTAGGTTTTTGTATTGACCTAGAACTTGATAATTTTTTTAAAAAGTAAGCCTGAAAATAGATTTGGCTTTATTACATTTGGAGTATATACTTCTTAAATTCAAGTATTTTGACTGTAGCTTGATTGAGAAAAGGAGCCAGGTGTTTTTGTAATCACACATTGAATAAAGAGAGTTAGTGGTTACTGTTTAATATCAGGAGAAAATAAATCTGTTTTGGATATCTCTTGATTATGATATAGCTTCATTGTTTTAAATTTTGAAAGTCTTTTACCTGTTACCTAAATTATGTGATAAAAATTACCCACATATATAACACAATGCCTCTGATTGTCATATTTCACAATTAAGTTGTTCTTTTCTTACGGGACACAGTTTCTTTAAACTTTCCCATAAGTCCTTTTCAGAATTGGGTCATAGTAGACATATGTCCACAACGAAGGCTTCCAGTTTCTTAAGAGATTGACTAATGAAGATTGTACAGTTTAGTTCTTTTAAATGTTTTAAAGTCAACTAGCTTTGAAAAATAATTTTTGACCACTTATGTGAACAGTATCCCAACTTAATCTGAATGATAGGAAAAGCTTTTTGCAGAAAGATGAGAAATTTATATAATGCTGAAAATCATAACAGTAAAACATAGTGGCATGTCCATGTGATAGAATATTAGTATTAATGTTTAAAAAGTTCATAACATGAGAGATACTAGAAATGAAAAGACCTAGTAAACATTCTTGATGCAGTATTATCCAAAATATATAAAAAGCAACATATGCATATTGAAAAAAGTGGGGAACATGTATCAGAATTTTCTATGAGTTTTTATTGTTTTATGATAAAGGTGAAAAAGCGTCATAATCTTTGTTTGCTTCAAAGATCCATATATAAATTCCAACCAGGAAATAGAGTTCTTAGGAGGAGAATTAAACATGCTTTTTTTCTCTTGCATTGTTTTACAGTGGTCATTTATTTTACTTAGCCTGGTAATTCCTTGGATTAGGGCACACATCTTGTTTTTGTATTTTCTTATATAGTCATGTGTTAGCTTAGAACAGGTATTCTGAGAAATGTATTGCTAGGCGATTACATTGCTGCAAGAACATCATAGAGTGTTCTGTTTTTGAGATGGAATCTTGCTCTGTCTAGGCTGGAGTGCAGTGGCTCAATCACGGCTCACTGCAAACTCTGCCTCCTGGGTTCAAGCGATTCTTCCGCCTAGCCTCCCGAGTAGCTGGGACCACAGGCATGTGCCATCATACCTGGCTATTTTTTTTATTTTTAGTAGAGACGAGGTTTCACCGTGTTGGCCAGGATGGTCTCGATCTCTTGACCTCGTGATCCACCCGCCCGCCTCGGCCTCCCATAGTGCTGGGATTACAGGCATGAGCCACCATGCCCGGCCATAGAGTGTTCTTACACAAACTTAGGTGGAATAGTCTGCTACATACTTAGGCTATATGGAATAGTCTTTTGGTCCTAGAATACAAACCCGAAGAGCATGTAATGTAATGAATACTGTAGGCAATTTTAATGCAACAGTATTTGTGTATCTAAACATAGAAAAGGTACAATAAAAATATGTGATAAAAGATAAATTGTATACTTTTATAGGGCACTTACCGTGAATGGAGCTTGCAGAACTGGAAGTTCTCTTGGTGCATCAGTGAGGGAATTTGAAGGCCTAGGACATTGTTGTACACTGCCATAAACTTTATAAACACACTATACACTTAGGCTATGCTAAGTTTGTTTAAACATATTTTTAAATACATTTACTTTAGCTTTACTTTATAAACTTTGAATTTTTAAAAAAGCTTTTTAACTCTTTTGTAAGAACACTAGTTCAAAACACAAACACATTGTACATCTATAAAAAAAACTGCTTTATACCCTTATTCTGTACATTTTTTTCTTTTAACTTTTTAAGCTTTTTGTTAAAAATGAAGACAAACACAGTAGCCCATCTAGGGTCAAAATAATCAGTATCACTGTCTTCCACTTCCACGTCTTGCCCCACTGGAAGGTCTCCAGGGGCAGTAACATGCATAGAGCTGTCATTTACTAGGATAACAATGCTACCTTCTGGAAAGTCTCCTAAAGGGCCTGCCTAAGGCTGTTGTACAGTTAAAATTGTTTTAAATAAGTAGAAGGAGTAAATCTATAATAATAATAAAAACATTTATAATAAATACATAAGCCAGTAACAGTCACTTATTATCAAGTATTACATAATGTGCATAATTGTATGTAATTGTACTTTTATACACTGGCAGCACAGGTTTGTTTACACCCGTATCCCACAAACATGTAACAGGTAGCTTACAGGTAACCTAATGAGTAGCCTTACAGTGGCTACCACATTACTAAGCAGTAGTAATTATTTTATTTATTTGAGACAGTGCCTCACTTTGTCACCAAGACTGGAGTGCAGTGGCACAATCTCAGTCCACTGCAACCTCTGCTTCCTGGGTTCAAGTGATTCTTGTGTCTCAGCCTCCCAAGTAGCTGGGACTACAGGTGTGCACCACTATGCCTGGCTAATTTTTGTATTTTTAGAGAGACAGGGTTTTGCCATGTTGGCCAGGTTGGTCTTGAACTCCTGGCTTCAAGTGGTCCACCTGCCTTAGCCTCCCAAAGTGCTGGGATTACAGGCATGAGCCACTCTGTCTGGCCAAAATATTTTACTTTCATCATCATCTTACGGAACCACTGTTGTATATAAGGTCTGTTGTTAACTGAATTATTATGTGGTGCATGATTGTATGATGGTGTGCTGTAAAAATTTAACGTTTGACCAGTTCCTTCACTGCCTGACCCCTCACTCTTTGGAAGGCCAAAATTATCAATGATTTTCTAGGGTTGCCCTTGTGTATATAACTAAGTAAAAACAGTGTTTAATGATGGAATTTGGGGCTGAATCTGTGGTATAAATCTAAATGGCCGTGTGTTATTTTTATGTTTTTGATTTCATTTTAATAGAAAGCTTTTGGTGTAAAAATTATTTTAACTTTACATCAATGTATGTTACCCTGTGAAAATGTTTTGAAGATACTTAGACCTGTGGTTGAAGATACAGATGCTTTGTATGTTATGTTTCAGATATGAGCAAGACAGTGGGCATGACAGTGGAAGTGAGGATGCCTGTTTTGATTCTTCACAACCCTTTACCTTAGTTACGATAGGCATGAAGAAATTTTTTATACCCAAGTCACCTACTTCTTCTAATGATCCTGAAAATAGAGTTCTTCCTATGCCAACAAGTATTGGGATTTTCCTTGACTATGATAAAGGAAAAGTAAGTTTCTATGATATGGATCACATGAAATGCCTTTATGAGCGCCAAGTGGACTGTTCACATACACTGTATCCAGCATTTGCATTAATGGGCAGTGGAGGAATTCAGCTTGAAGAACCCATCACAGCAAAATATCTGGAATACCAAGAGAACATGTAGTTGAAACATCTGATGTGACTCAGGATAAAAACTGTGAGCAAAGCAATGCCTTAGCGTTAACCTTTGTAACTAATTACATATCGCTGAGTGTTCTGTCACCACACTTGTGTTTGTGTATGATTCATCTTGAAATACAGAAAACCTAAACAGCCTGTGTCTTTCATGTCACTGTTCTGCCTTTCACAAATGATGAAGTGAAGACGTTCTTTCCAAGTTAATACCGAAATGGTTAACTTTGCAACTGGATTGTCTTTTTCTTTATGCGCAGGATATCTAATTTATTTATGTCAGCTGGTGTTGCCGACGCTTTCCTTATGGGGGGATACAAAAGTATTTATTATGCTTCTCTTGTGTTTGATGTTTCTTTTTTTATATCATGTTTATGTCCTAAGAGAAGATATTTTTTAAATGCCTTATGGATAGGAATTAGTACTAAGCAGTGTGTCTTGCATTTCTTTTTAATAGGAAAACAAAGTTCTAGATAGATAAAAAGAAAAACACCAAAAAATGGTAGTATATTTAAGTGGAAAATTATGTATTTTAAAGTGTGTAACTATTAAAAGTATATTGCCTGGAAAAGGAATACTACTGTTTTGTTTTAAGATTACAAACTGTATTGTTAAGGACATTTTTAAGAGTCTGCTTAGCTGTAACACTCATTTACTGGCATGAGTAATAAGCATGGTTTCTTTTGCAGAAAATACAAAGTTCTCAGTTAACACATTAAACTTCTCACTTTATATCCTTTTTTTCAGAGAAATTTATCTTCAGTTTTTCTTATTCTGTGAAAATATTTGTTCTTATATCAAATAATTATTTTTCAGATATATTGGTAAAGATGGACTGATATTAAAGTTGTATTTATTCTTTTACCCCCTTACTGTGTTTTGTGTTTTTCAGTGTTGGCACAATTATTACCTATCAGGTTTTCTTGGTTTATATTTACATGTTTGAAAACTTTATTATATATTTTAGTAGCATGACATATCAATTTTTATAACATTTAATTGTTCACTTGTGTAGCATTTTCTGTTTCTCACTGCTAATAAGCATTTCTAATACAAGCCAGGAAAAATACAAATTTACTTAGAAATGATAACTAAGATCACAATGACTGTGTACCCTTTAAAATATCTTTTAATTCGAGGAATTATATTCTATCTAAACTGTGTGTCTTTTTTTTGAAAGGCATTCTTTCAGGTAGGTGATTTTTATTTAAACTCATTTTTTTGAAGTTAAAATGTTCAGAAACTATTGTTATGCATTGTAGCAGTAATCATTTATGGAATGCTTTTGACTTGTTTTAAAGAGTAACCAAAACTTTTAGGCCTGTTTTTGTTGTTGTTGTTGTTTGTTTCTTTTTGTTTTTGATTGTTGTTATGTTTTTAATGGAAATCTGTTACCCAGGCTGGTAGCATTAAATTAGCTTTTTACCCTCAACTCAAGTAGAAATTATCATGGAGAATTTCATTGTTTAGCAGGCTATTACTTTCCCGTATATGAATAGCACTTTATGATGTAGGCTAAACTAAGCAAATAATGCAGTGTTATGTGGATCATTGTGCAATAAAGCTGCTAAAGTCACATTTGTGGTTAAGTTTGATACTCAAGCCTTGTACAAGCACATCTCATGTAGACATTTTTAAATACGAAGCTTTAACAGGAATAGGATAGCCGTTTCAAATATTGTACAATTGTAAATAAATTGTTTAGCTGTGTTTCTTCCATTTTTAATAAAAGGTTAAAAAGAATTCAAGTGTAATTATTCAAATCTGCATTCCAGGAATTTTTGTTATGTTTACATGAAAAGTTAAAACATTGTTTATGCAGAGATGATTAGCTGTACATATTAGCTCAGAGCTAAAGATTTATATAAAATCATTTTGAACGTTTATTAGCTTCATTTCTTTGGAAGTATTAGAAAAGCTTAACATTAAACTTCAATTGTTGCATATATTAAATTGTTTAATATTTCTTTTCTGATCCATAGTAGATCAGGTTTTGACCAGATGAGTAGTCCTTTAGTTCACATTCATACTCTTTGACTCACAGTTCCACAGGCTGTACCGGAAGCCTGACTGGGAGACCTCAGGGAACTTAAAATCATGGCAGAAGAGTGAAGGGGAAGCAAGCATCTTCACATGGGAGCAGTAGAGAGAGAGCAAAAGGGGAAGTGCTATACACTTTTAAACAACCAGATCTTGTGATAATTCACTGTCTGGAGAACAGCATGGGGGAAATCCACCCACCATGATCCAATCACCGCCCACCACGTCTCTCCAGCAACGCTGGGGATTACAATCCAATATGAGATTTCAGTGGGCACACAGAGCCAAATCATATCAGATTCTTTCACGTAGTAATAAGCGTTTAAATTCTGTCTTTTGTGGCTTGATGTGGGTAACCCCCCATATAGGTACCGAGGAAGGAGAGCTAAGCAAAACCCTGGCACAATTAAGGCCTGAAGAATATCTCAGTTTATAGTGTTACTACTTGGTTATTTCCTTTTATATAATCCTTTATATAATCAAATATTAGTTTATAGAATTAGGGCTTGAAGAATATCTCAGTTTATAGTGTTACTACTCAGTTATTTCCCTTTATACAGGCCTCTATATATAATTATATAATAGTTCATAGTATGAGTGCCTAAAGAATATTTCCCTACATATATATATAATTATATCTTAAGTTCATAATCCGAGGAATGCCTACAGTAGACACAGTACAGAGCATGAATTAAATAAGTAGCTATTATAATTGGAGGAATGCCTAGAGCAGACACAGTGCAGAGCATGATTTAAGGGAAAAACAGTTACTCCAGGACAAGAATCCATGGCCCAGGTGGCAGTGTTCAGTATCGTAAAGATACCCGCTGTATGGCAGGCTTGGGGCAAGAGCTACTCCTCCTGATAAAGGAGTTGTACGACCTTGCTCCAGTTCTTATGGAAGGCTGCCCTCAGACTGGCAATTGCACCTTGGTGACTGT
>CAUYQU010010407.1:0-44474 GCA_963574635.1 Cheracebus regulus | reverse complement strand
AGACTCAGGATACAAAATCAATGTGCAAAAATCACAAGCATTCCTATACACCAATAACAGACTTAAAGAGAGCCAAATCAAGAACAAACTGCCATTCACAATTGCTACAAAGAGAATAAAATACCTAGGAATACAACTAACAAAGGAGGTAAAGGACCTCTTCAAGGAGAACTACAAATCACTGCTCAACGAATAAGAGAGGACACAAACAGATGGAGAAACATTCCATGCTCATGGTTAGAAAGAATCAATTTTGTGAAAATGGCCATACTGCCCAAAGTAATTTATAGATTCAATGCTATCCCCATCAAGCTACCAATGACCTTCTTCACAGAACTGGAAAGGAAAAAAAACCACCTTAAACTTCATATGGAACCAAAAGAGGGCCCACATAGCCAAGTCAATGCTAAGCAAAAAGAGCAAAGCCGGAGGCATCACACTACCTGACTTCAAACTATACTACAAGGCTACAGTAATCAAAACAGCATGGTACTGGTACCAAAACAGAGATATAGACCAATGGAATAGAACAGAGGCCTCAGAGGCAACGCCACACACATCTACAACCATCTGATCTTTGACAAACCTCACAAAAGGAAGCAATGGGGAAAGGATCCCCTGTTTAATAAGTGGTGTTGGGAAAACTGGCTAGCCATGTGCAGAAAGCAGAAACTGGACTCCTTCCTGACACCTTACACTAAATGGATTAAAGACCTAAATGTAAGACCTAACACCATAAAAGCCCTAGAAGAAAATCTAGGCAAAACCATTCAGGACTTAGGCATAGGCAAGGACTCCATGACTAAAATACCAAAAGCATTGGCAACAAAAGCCAAAATAGACAAATGGGACCTAATCAAACTCCACAGCTTCTGCACAGCAAAAGAAACAGTCATTAGAGTGAATCAGCAACCAATAGAATGGGAAAAAATTTTTTGCAATCTACCCATCTGACAAAGGGCTAATATCCAGAATCTAAAAAGAACTGAAACAGATTTACAAGAAAAAAACAAACAAGCCCATTCAAAAGTGGGCAAAGGATATGAACAGACACTTTAGAAGACATATATGAGGTGAACAAACATATGAAAAAATGCTCATCATCACTGGTCATTAGAGAAATGTAAATCAAAACTACATTGAGATACCATCTCACACCAGTTAGAATGGCGATCATTAAAAAATCTGGAGACAACAGATGCTGGAGAGGATGTGGAGAAATAGAACGATTGTACACGGTGGGAGTGTAAATTAGTTCAACCACTGTGGAAGACAGTGTGGCAATTCCTCAAGGACCTAGAAATAGAAATTCCATTTGACCCAGCGATCCCATTACTGGGTATATATCCAAAGGATTATAAATTATTCTATTATAAGGACACATGCACACGAATGTTCATTGCAGCACTGTTTACAATAGCAAAGACTTGGAACCAACCCAAATGCCCATCCATGATAGACTGGACAGGGAAAATGTGGCAAATATACACCAAGGAATACTATGCAGCCATAAAAAATGATGAGTTTGTGTCCCTTGGAAACCATCATCTCAGCAAACTGACACAAGAACAGAAAATCAAACACCACATGGTCTCACTCATAGGCAGGTGTTGAACAGTAACACATGGACACAGGGAGGGGAGTATTACACACTGAGGTCTGTGCAGGGGGGAACCAGGGGAGGGACAGCAGGGGGTGGTGAGTTGGGGAGGGATAATATGGGGAGAAATGCCAGATATAGGTGACGGGGAGGAAGGCAGCAAACCACATTGCCATGTATGTACCTATGCAACAATCCTGCATGTTCTTCAGATGTACCCCAAAACCTAAAATGCAATAAAAAGAAACTGCATGTTATTCCAATGATATTAACTATTTTTGTTTATTCTTAGGAAAAATATATATAGAAATAAGCTGGACTGGTGGCTCATGCCTGTAATCCCAACACTTTGGGAGGTCGAGGCGAGTGGATTATCTGAGGTCAGGAGTTCAAGACCAGCCTGGCCAAGATGGTAAAACCCCATCTCTTCAAAAATACAAAAATTAGGATTAATGTCAGGTGCCTGTAATCCCAGTATCTTGGGAGGCTGAGGCGGCAGAATTGCTTGAACTTGGCAGGTGGCAACTGCAGTGACCCGAGATCATGCCATTGTACTCCAGCCTGGGCAACAGAGCAAGACTCCATCACAAAAAAAAGGAAGAAAGAAATAGGGGCAGGGTTTCACTATGTTGGCCAGATTGCTCTCGAACTCCTGGCCTCAAGCAATCCTCCACCTTGGCCTCTCAACATGCTAGGATTACAGGTATGAGCCACCACATTGACTGATATTAACTATTAAAAATGAACAACTGGCCAGGCATGGTGGCTTACAGCTGTAATCCCAGCACTTTGGGAGGCAGGTGGATCACCTGAGGTCAGGAGTTCAAGACCAATCTGGGCAACATGGTGAAATCCCATCTTTACTAAAAATACAAAAATTAGCTGGGTGTGGTGGTGCAAGCCTGTAATCCCAGCTACTTGGGAGGTTAAGGCAGAAGAATTGCTTGAAGCCAGGAGGTGGAGGTTGCAGTGAGCCGAGATTGTGCCACTCCAGCCTGGGAGACAGAGTGAGACTCCATCTCAAACAAACAAAAACCCAAACAACAAAAAACCAAAACAAACAAAATGAACAATGCTGACCTGACTTTAAACTCCACTGAAAATATCACATACCCCATCACCTGAAGCTTTCCTTTTTTTTTTTTTTTTTTTTTTTTTAAGATGGGGTTTCACCATGATGGCCAAGGTGGTCTTGAACTCCTGATCTCAGGTGATTCACCCACCTCGGCCTTCCAAAGTGCTAGGATTACAGGCGTGAGCCACCACGCCCTGCCTCCATTTTCTAGTACAGTCGTAATATTTTACTTAAGGAAAATAAAGTCAGAAAAACCAGTACTCACACAATGTACTGCTTGTTTCTGCCTTTTTTTTTTTTTTTTTTGAGGGGGGAGATGGAGTCTTGCTGTGTCACTCAGGCTGGAGTGCAATGGCACAATCTCGGCTCACTGCAACCTCCACCTCCTGGGTTCAAGCAATTCTCCTGCCTCAGCCTCCTGAGTAGCTGGGATTACAGGTGCGTGCCACTATGCCTGGCTAATTTCTTTATTTTTAGTAGAGTAAGGGTTTTACCAGGTTGGTCAGGCTGGTCTCCAACTCCTGACCTCATGATTCACCGCCTCGGTCTCCCAGAGTGCTAAGATTACAGGTGTGAGCCACCGTGCCTAGGCTGTACTACTTGTTTTTTTTTTTTTTTTTCTTCCTTTCTTAACCATGTCCTTCAGTCAGCTGTACTCCTTGTTTCTAAAGGTGGAAACAAATTTAAATATCTCTTTTTTTGAGATGGAGTTTCACTCTTGTTGCCCAGGCTGGAGTACAATGGCACAATCTCAGTTCACCACAACCTCCGCCTCTCGGGTTCAAGTGATTCTCCTGCCTCAGCCTCCCATGTAGCTGGGATTACAAGCTTGTACCACCATGCCCAGCTAATTTTGTATTTTTAGTAGAGACAGGATTTCTCATCAGGCTGGTCTTGAACTCCCAACCTCATGATCTGCCCGCCTCAACCTCCCAAAGTCCTAGGATGGTGTAAGCCACCACGCCTGACCTGAAATTTTTTTTTTTTAAACTCAGCTTTTCTTAGATTGTTGTCAAGGACGTACATATAATGAGACCATAGAGCATGGCACCTCCTGGGGGAGAGACTGAACAGAAAGAACTTCCAACAGTATGAGCTGTCACACACTGGTGGGGAGAGAAGGTCCTTGCTCCATATCCGACCATGTTTCCAGAGTAGATTCACAGATCAGAAGGCTAGTCGAATGATATAGCCTTTTATTTTTTCTTTTTTCAGACAGCATCTTGTCATGCCCAGACTGTTCTCAAATTCCTGAGCTCTAGTGATCCTCCTGCCTCAGCCTTCCAAGTAGCTGGAATTATAGGCTCATACCACCATACCTGGCTGGATATATCCTTTAAGGTCTAACCTTAAAATAAAATATTGTAACTCCCAATAAAGCAATGAGAATTTATGTCAACTGGTAGTTAACAACAAATATATAATTCTTTCCTATAAACAAGTCTCTTTTTTTTTTCCCCTGGAGATGGAGTCTCACTCTGTTGCCAGGCTGAATAAAGTGCAGTGGTTTGATCTCAGCTCACTGCGACCTCCAACTCCCTGGTTCAAGTGATTCTCCTGCCTCAGTCTCCCAAGTAGCTGGGATTACAGGTGCCCACCATAGTGCCCGGGTAATTTTTTTATTTTTAGCAGAGATGGAGTTTCACCATGTTGGCCAGGATGGTCTGAATCTTCTGACCTGGTGATTCGCCCACCTCGGCCTCCCACAGTGCTGGGATTACAGGCACTTTGAGCCATCACGTCTAGCCTACAGGTCACTTTTTTATGTACATTATTTCATTTTAATCAAAACATCATTAGACAAAATTTAATCAAAACATTTAATCAAAACATCATTAGTCAAAATGGTCCATTCTGTACAATGAACCCATTTGGGTGTAGTAATAAAATGAGTCAGGCAGTGCACGACCTCATTCTCCATTGTTTCAGGCTTGACTTCAATATAATAATCACTCAGGGGAAAACTGTTGTTATTGTTGCCTCTCTTTCTTCACAAATCAGGAGGTCTTTTCTTGCCTATTCATTAAGAATCAAAGTCCTTTAGATAAGAAGATACTATCTTTTCTGTATAAACAAAAAAAAAAAAAGAAGATACTATCAATCAGGAGGGGGTTCATACTGCCCCAATGAAAAAACACAATGAAAATCTGAGGTGACAAGCTCTCTCTGCCTCCAAACCCATATCCCTCATGGGAGGCACTATTTAAAGAAGAGTAACTGCCACTAGGATCAGTGCCACTGGGCATCATTTATACTGGATTTTAACTGAGGGAAGAGAATAAAAACATATTTTCCCTTTCTTGTTATCAACTGAAAAATAGCTACTACTTCAAACATGTTAAATCAAAATGAAAAACTTGAGAAAGATCAAAATATTACAATGATAATTTCATGTATAAAGGAAGGAAGAGGGGTTCTCCACAATTACATTTTCCCAAATTTGTCTTTCTTCTACCAAATATGCCTTTAAGATGCTTTCCTTCTAAATACCAAAAAAAACTTGGGGTTTAAAAAAAAAATTTATTTTTATTGACAGCGCCTTGCTCTGTCACCCAGGCTGGAGTGCATGGAACAATCACAGCTCACTGCAGCCTCGAACTCCTGTGCCCAAGCAATCCTCCTGCCTCAACCTCCCAGAGGGCTGGGACTTCAGGCATGAACCACTGCACCCAGATAATTTTTATGTGTTTTAAAATTTTTAATAGAGGAAGGAGTCTTGCTATGTTGCCCAGGCTGGTCTCAACCTCCTGGCCTCAAGTGATTCTCCAGCCTCAGCTTCCCAAGTCCCAAAACTCTCAAGGGATTACAAGCGTGAATCACTGCAACTGGCTCCACTTTAACACTTTAACAGTGTTACCAAACACTGTTTTAAAATGAGCTGGATGTGTGTTAAGAGTGGCTGAGGTTGTAGTTTGAATAAGAAGAAAGTATAGGAGAGGTAAAAGAGCTTAAGAGTATTAGACTACAAGTCAGGAGATGAACTTGGTGATCTGGGTTCCAAAGCCTGAACAGATTGGAAATGAAAATGTAGAAAGAGATAACTGAGTCAAAAATTGGCATACTGACAGCAGTATGTGAGTACTGCTGTTTCCAATGTGAATTATGTAATTTCCTACAGGGAAATTATAGTATATATATATATACACACATACACATACACGCACACACCCCCACACATACAAACTATATATATTATAGTTCAGGGTCATGATTATGATTATCAGTTATATTTTCCTGTAAACCTGAGATGCTTCCACGGGCTACAGTAGGTCTACAGGACTGTTTGCCCTTCTGTCTCTAAATGGTCCCAGATTACTATGCTTTTCGAGCTAGTTTCCTCTGACATCGTGCTATTATCACTGATTGGTGTTGTCATGTGCCCAACTCCTTCACTAAACCACCATTACCTCCTAATTTTCTTTTAAAATCTGTTGTAGGAGGTATATCAGGGAGCCATAATTATTAGAATTTCATGTCAATATAAGCAAATGAGGGCCGCTCCAATAGAATAAAAGGTACTGGACTTTGTGACAGCTCTTTCAGTGCCTTACAGACCTTTTTCCATCTACTGTGAGCTCTCAGCTAGGAACAACAAAGCAGAATTTGCAGAAATCTGACATATGAAAAAGTGAAGTATTATTTATACAGGTTACTTACCAATTTTTTCCTTCCTTCTGAGTTTTCTCCTTTGTTCCTTCAACTGTTATATCACTTTTTCAACCTGTGTAAGATGGACATGGATAATTATAAGAACACTTTTTTTTTTTTTTTTTTTTTAAAGAGACAGGGTTTCACCACGTTGGCCAGGATGGTCTCAATTTCCTGACTTGTGATCCACCCACCTCGGTCTCCCGAAGTGCTAAGATTACAGGTGTGAGCCACCGTGCCTAGCCCAGTTTTCTTTTTTTATCTGCTGCCAATATGCCTATTTTTGACTCAGTTATCTCTTTCTACAATTTCATTTCTAATCTGTTCAGGCTCTGGAACCCACATCACCAAGCTCATCTCCTGATTTGTAGTCTAATGATCTTCAGCTGTTTTTCCTCTCCTACACTTTCTTCTCAAACTACAACCTCAGTCACTCTTACCACATATCCAGCTTATTAGTCACCAAAAGCAAGAGAAGCGAGTCATACTCCCTGTAGAAGCTGGTGTATATGTGTGTGTAAAGGTGGAGAAGGCAATGACTAAGGAGCTAATTCGTAAGTAAAGTACATAGCCTGGGCACAAAAACTCATGCCTATAATCCTAGCACTTTGGGAGGTTGGAAGGTCAAGGCAGGTGGATAGGTTGAGCTCATGAGTTCAAGACCAACCTAGGCAACATGGTGAAACTTCATCTCTACAAAATATACAAAAAATTAGCCAGGTGTGATGGCATGTGCCCATAGTCCCATCTACCTGGCAGGCTGAGGCAGGAGGACTGCTTGAATCTGGGAGGTCAGGGCTGCAGTGAGCAGAGATCGAGCTGCTGCACTCCAGCCTGGTGACAAAGTGAGACCCTATCTCAAAAAAAAAAAAAAGTACATAAAATCTAGTTTATGCATTTTGTAATTTTTTTTTTTTTTTTGCTGTTAAAATGCCAGCCATATGTTCCATAGTATGATCAATGAGTGGCTACTTACATGCATGAGTATGTGGTTAAAAGGTATCAAGATGTGGAGGGGCTTGGTGGCTCACGCTTACCTCTCAGCACTTTGGGAGGCTGAGGTCAAAGAATTACCTCAAATTGAAATATTTGAGTTTACATATTATTTTCTATCCCCTCAGGAACAAAACGTTAAACTTACCTATGCAACATAAATCTAAAGATTACACAGTCAAGACAGGATTTGAATTATGGATTTGACTCATGCAACCAATATTATAAATTTTAACTATAGGGCGTCCAAAGTAAACTTTTTTTTTTTTTTTGAGATGGAGTCTCGCTCTGCCACTCAAGGTAGAGTGCAATGGCACAATCTTGGCTCACTGCAAACTCCACCTCCTGGGTTCAAGCGATTCTCCTGCCTCAGCCTCCCGAGTAGCTGAGATTACAGGTGCTCACCACCATGCCCGCCTAATTTATTTTTAGTGTGTGTGGGGGGGGTTCATCATGTTGGCCAGGCTCCTGACCTCAAGTGATCAACCAGCCCTGGCCTCCCAAAGTGCTGAGATTACAGGTGTGAGCCACCGAGCCCAGCTAGGACTCATTTATCTTTGAAAACTGATTAGAGTACAATCTGGCATATCTGTTGAATTAATGTTAAATAAATTAACAAATACATACATCTCATCACTCTCCTCAAAATTTTCATTCATGTCCCACTGTCCACAACAGAAGTTACAAACTCAAATACCCACAGGGTCTAGGCAGGAAATGTAAATAAGTAAAGGTGTGTGTAAGATAAAAGGAACTGGTGGGGATTATGGTAAACTGGTGAGCATATGTCTCATCTAAAGGGGCAGCTTCTTGCTGTTCCCACCAATTACTTCCATAATGGAATGTAGGCCCCATACTGCCAGGTCTTTGATTTTTCAAGGTAAGCTGAAAGCACAGATTTCTTTGTAAAATCTCTAATTTTTAAATGACGACAACCAATTTCACTTAGAACCCCCTCAAAAACCCACCATTCAGGCCAAACAAAACACATTCTATGAGCCAAATTCAGCCCTCAAGTCACAGGCTGGTAGCTCTAGTCTGCAGGAAAAAAGACAGACTCCCTGCCTGACATTCTAAGTCCTTCACAATGAGTTCCCAGCCTACCTTTTTAGAGTTTTTTGCCTACTCATTCCATACAACAATACCCTGCTCTAGTCTAGTGGTTCTGAAACTTTAGCATGCATCAGAACCACCCGGAGGGCATGTTAAAACATAGATTGCTGGGCCTCACTGCCAATATTTCTCAGGTGGGGCCTGTGAAACTGCAATTCTAATAAGTTCCCAGGTTATGCTGATGCTACTAGTGGTCTGTGGACCACACTTTAGGAACCAATGCTCAAGTTAAACTACTCTCTATTTTAAGCATACTCTGAATTGTGCTCACATTGTTCTAACTTCCTAGAGAAATTTCCCTCTCCTTTCAGTCCATCTCCTTCTATAAACTTTCCCTGACTACAGCAGTCTTAAATGCCTAAATTCTATAGCACTTAGGGTCTAGGCCATGCTTGGTGAACCGACAGCCCATGGGCCGCATGCAGCCCAGGACGGCTTTGAATGCAGCCCAACACAAATTTGTAAACTTTCTTAAAACACTATGAAATTTTTGTTCTTACATTTTTTATCTCCTCAGCTACCATTTTAATATATTTTATGTGTGAGCCAAGACAATTCTTCTAGTGTAGCCCAAGGAAGCCCAAAGATTGGATACCCTTGGTCTACGCCATCTCTCCTTTATCAATCACTGCTTGGTACTGTTTAGTGTTTGTGTATGGGTGACAACGAGGTTGTATATTCTCAGAGATCAACATCCAGGTCAGAGCTTTATACATCTGACTGTAAACAACTTGAGGGCAAGGGCCTTCTCTTGGTTCCTTACTGTTCCCATCAAGTTATCAGACAGGCTGGTATACATTTACACATTTGGTATTCATCAAATGTTTCTTAAATGAATGAACGTTTGACAGATTCATGACATGAAAATGCAGACAAGTGGGCCAAAATGTGGGTAATTTTTCTTTTTCTTTTTTTTTTTTAAAATAGAGATAGGTAGGGTCTTATGTTGTTATGTGGTCCAGGCTGGTCTCAAAATCCTGGGCTCAAGCAATCCTCCTGCCTCAGCCTCCCAGTGCTAGATTACAGATATGAGTCACTGCCCAGCTCAGGTAAGTTTTCTTAGAGAACTTTTAGTCTGTGGCTCTGTTGGGATGGACAACAAATAAAAATGGGATATTTTGCAAATAAAGTACCAATAGTTAATAATTATTTGTAGGCATAGTGGTACATGCCTGTAGTCCCAGCTACTTGGGAAGCTGAGGTAGGAGGAGCTCAGGAGTTTAAGTTCAGCCTGGCAACCTAACAAAACCCCATCTCAAAAACATATGGCCAAGTGTGGTCGCTCACAACTGTAATCCCAGCACTTTGGGAGGCTGAGGTAGGAGAACCAGTTGAGCCTAGGAGCAACATAGTAAGACCTAGTCTTCATCCCCCCCCCACACAAAAAAAGTTAGCTGGGCATGGTGGCACGAGCCTGTGGTCCTAGCTACTCAAGAGATTGAGGTGGGAGGACTGCTTGAACCCAGAAGGTTGAGGCTGTAATGAGTCACGATTGCACCACTGCACTCTAGCCTGGGTGACATAGTGAGACCCTGTCATTCATCCATAAACAAATACATTAAATCAATAAATAATTATCTGTGGTAATAGATCTTATATATCAGTAAAACAGTGAATTTATTTATTATTATTTTTTTAAATGGAGTCTTGCTCTGTCACCTAGGTTGGAGTGCAGAGGCACGATATTGGCCCACTGCAACCTCTGCCTCCTGGGTTCAAGCGATTCTCCTGCCTCAGCTGCCCAAGTAGCTGGAACAACAGGCGGGTGCCACCACATTCAGCTAATTTTTCTATTTGCAGTAGAGACGGGGTTTGACCATATTGGTCAGGCTAGTCTTGAACTCTTGACCTTGTGATCCACCCACCTGGACCTCCCAAAGTGCTAAGATTATACGCATGAGCCACTGCGACCTGCCTAAATTTTTAAAAATGTATCTAAAACTGATAAGATTAAATCCTTGACAGCCAGGATTTCTTATAATGCCCCTGCAGAGATGTTAATTAGTCTTAATATCACAAGAAAATGTCAATTCAGTAGAATTCTGTATTTGTAGCACATGCAATAAAAAAGCAGGATGAAAGTAACTCCTGACCAGGTGCGGTGGCTCACACTTGTAATCCCAGCACTTTGGGAAGCCGAGGTGGGCAGATCACCTGAGGTCAGGAGTTCAAGACCAGCCTGACCAAGATGATGAAAACTTGTCTCTACTAAAATACAACAGTTAGTTGGGCATGGTGGCAGGCACTGGTAATCGCAGCTACTCGGGAGGCTGAGGCAGGAGAATCACTTGAACACGGGAGGTGGAGGCTGCAGTGAGACCAGATCGTGCCACTGCACTCCAGCCTGGGGGACAGAGCAAGACTATGTCTCAAAAAAAAAAAAAAAAAAAAGAGAGAGAGAAAGTGACTCGCATGAGAAACACTGATTATTCCATTCAGATGCAGTTTGGATAATAATGTATTTATTTAGGATTCTAAAGGCTATATAAAAACAAAATCTAAACCTGTTCACTTAGTCTGTTCCACCTATAAAGTAGCACCTGCTATAAGGTGATTTCAAGAGTGATTTATGAAGAGAAACATGGCATCTAAGGTAAACAAGAATAAAGTTACAGATGAGTTTATAAAGTAAACCCAGTTTTGGAGCTACTTGAAGAAAAAAGTAGAAGTACTACTCCTCCCTTTTTTTTTTTTTTTTGAGAAAGAGGCACACGGTTGTTCAGGCTTGAGTATCTTTCCCCACCCCCTACCTTTTTTTTTTGAGAAAGAGTCACACTGTTGTTCAGGCTGGAGTGCAGTGACACAATCACGGCTGACTGCAGCCTTGACCTCCCTGGGCTCATGTGATCCTCTAAACTCAGTCTCCTGAGTAGCTGGAACTACAGGTACATGCCATCAACGCATGGCTAAGTTTTGTATTTTTTGTATAGACAGGGTTTTGCCACGTTGTCCAGGCTGGTCTTGAACTCTTGGGCTTAAGCAATCCACTGCCTTAGCCTCCCAAAGTGTTAGGATTATAGATATGAACCACCATGCCCAGCCAGAAGTTCTATCTATTTTGATACATAATAGTTCTAAATTTTATATATGGCTTGTTGAACAAAATGAGTATCACTTGGCAAAAAAATGGAGAATCAAATTTAGGAAAAAAAAACACCATTCAAGAGCATTTGAAATACATTTACAACTTTAAGCTAGTGGAGATGTTACCTTACATCTGGATACAAGCCCTACCTAACAGCACCATAATGATCTTGTCTGTATGAGGATTCAGCTGAGATACTCCACATTTCTTTGTTGACCAGGAACAAGGAAAACTGGACAGAAAAAGAATTATAAAACCAAATCAACAAGACACAAAGTGGTTTATTTCAAGTTTAAAAGCATTAGTGTTCTAAACAATGAAACAAGGCAAATGTATTTAGTAAAATAATTCCTGAAATTTCATAATAAAGGCACCTACCAGTAATTGCAGAAGGAAATGCTACCAGATGAATTGCTAAATAGCAACTTCCTACTCTATTATCTGTACTATCAGTTGTTGCTCACCAATAGATAACATCCAGTTCTTTGGTAGAAAATAAGGAGATTCAGAAGACTGTACACTCTAGATCCACCTCTACCAGAGTATGAAATCTTGGCATTTCTCTGAGCCATATTCATATCACAACAGCTTTATCTACAAAATAAAACTTAAGTCATTAAAAAACATATATAATCTACCCATCTGTCAAAGGGCTAATATCCAAAAAATAAATAAATAAAAAACATATATAATACAATAAAATAAACCAGGCCAGGTTTGGTGGCTCATGCCCATAATCCTGGCACTTTGGGAGGGCAAGGCAGGTGGATCACTTGAGCTCAGGAGTTCCAGAACAGCCTGGGCAACAGGCAAAACCCTGTCTCTATAAAAAATACAAAATTAGCCAGGCATGGCGGTCCGTACCTATAGTCCCAGCTACCCCAGAGGCTGAGGTGGGAGCATCACTTGAGCCTAGGAGGTTGCAGTTGTAGTGAGCCATGGTCCTGCCACTGTACTCTAGCATGGGCAAGAGTAAGACCCTATCTCAGAAAAACCACCAAAAACCCCCCAAAACCAATACAAGAAACTACAAAGTACCATAACTAAGATACTATACATATGTTAATAATCTTGTGGTCAAATTTTTATGTTTATAAATCAACCTGTAAATGTTCAAATGAGAAATCCTGCATTGACTTTCATATTACAAAGTTACCAATTTCTAGAATAAATTTCAAATATGCAGAATGTGACAGAAGATGTCCTACTCTCTTTTCTGCAGCTTATCAACAATGTGCTTTTTCAGAAACTTAAACATACAAAATTAATGGTAATTTTATAGATTTTATATCAGAGATAACCCCTTCAATAGTGATTCCATCTATGGACCCATGGGAGTGTGAAAATGTACCAGAAATAGTCAGAAAAAGCAATGATCGGCCAGGTGCAGTGGCTCACGCCTGTAATCACTTTGGGAGGCCAAGGTGGGAAGATCGCCCGAGGTCAGAAGTTTGAGACCAGCCTGACCAACATGGAAAAATCCTGTCTCTACTGAAAATATAAAATTAGCTGGGTGTGGTGATGAATGCCTGTAATCCCAGCTACTCGGGAGGCTGAGGCAGGAGAATTGTTTGAACCCAGGAGGTGGAGGTTGCAGTGAGCCGAGATCATGCCATTTCACTCCAGCCTGGGCAACAGAGCGAGACTCCATCTCCAAAAAAGAAAAGAAAAGAAAAGAAAAAGCCATGATCATGCTGACTGATGGTATATATAAAAAGGTTTACGGCGGGTGGTAGGGGGGAAGGGGGGTGGGCCTCTTTGGGAGGCCGAGGTGGGCGGATCACCCGAGGCCAGGAGTTTTGAGACCAGCCTGGCCAGCATGGTGAAACCCCGTCTCTACCAAAAAGACAAAAATTAGCCAGACTTGGTGACTCACATACCTGTAGTCTCAGCTACTTGGGAGGCCGAGACAGGCGAATCACTTGAATCCAAGAGGTGGAGGTTGCAGGGAGCAGGAAACTGTCCCACTGCACTCCAGCCTGGGCCACAGGAGACTATCTCAACAAAACAAAAAAAAAAAAGAAAAAAGTTTACAGGGCTTATTGCCAAATTGGCATGTTCCCTCTAGTCACAGAATTCAGAAACTATGTAAGTGGGAAATAAAGGGAAGGGGTATAGGGATTAAGTCCTCCCCAGAGAAATGGAGAGGATCTACAACGACGTTTAAAATAAACTTTTTAATTTGAAATGGAGTTTAACACAGCAAGTTTCAACCACAAGTCTCCTAACTATTGTCTTGGCACTCAGAATACGATTATCTTCCTTAGTGACTCATTGACTGCCTCTCATTGAAAAATGAGAATACTTGCGAGTACACTCCTTTTCAGAGGTGTATTCGGGATTTAGGGGAGGCAAGTTGAAGCGCTTTTAACTTTATGCAACTTTCAGGAAAGAAGGCTGTGGGCGGGTGAGGTATAAGCAAATGGGAATCCGGGGGAGGGGGTCGTGAGTGGTCAGTGTCGGCCACACAGGACCGAGTGGGGCCGAGGACCCTGCTCCTGACCACCGTGGCAGCACTCCCCTCCGCGCCCGGCTCCCTGGCGTGCTGCTGCTCTTGGGAGGCTGGTAGCCTCGCCCCCAATCACCGCCCTTGGAAAAGTCCTCAACTGCCTATCAAAAAACGTTTGGCCTGGGACGTCCGCTGGCTGCACCATCCCTTACAGAATCAGCAAGGGTGAGAAGCCAGGAGTAAGACGGAACGCAAAGGAGTCGGCGCAGGGGCGAGGGCAAAGCAGCCCCGGCCACGCTGGCTGCGGCGTGTAGGCACGGGAAACGTTGCAAAACCGCTAGGGGCCGCAGCTCAGACCACCGCGGCGGGACGGGCGGACACGCGAGGATCTAAGCCTCCTGAGACAAGGACGCCCCGACCGTGGCGACGCCCGAGACACCCGGACCGCAAGACGCGGCGCTACCGCCCAAGGCTGCCGGCTCCCACCTCCCGCCTCCCGCCCGCCGGGCCGCTGGCCTAGCCTGAGCCCCAGGTAGAGGTTCGGGCGCCGTTGACTCTGGTACACTCACCGCGCGCACGCGCCGCCCTGGCGCGGCGGCTGGCTGCCCTCGGCGTGACCTCCGCCCCGCCCCCCGCGCGGCGGAGCCTGGGCTACGTCACGGGCGCGTGCGCTCTCCGTGCGCCGTCACCGACGCGTGGGGGACGTTACCCGCTCGGCGTCCCAGTTCCCTTGGAGACGGGCCGCGGCCTGGCAACGACAGCGGAGCTCCTGGGGAAGCCAAGATGCCGTCGAAAAGAAAGGACAAAAAGAAAGGCAAGAGCAAAGGCAAAGACATGAAGTAAGGAGAAGCCGCTCGAGGGTCCTCTCTCCCTGGGCCTGCCTCGGATTTCGGGTCTGGGGAACTGGCTACCTGGCGTCCCCCGCGCCGGCTCACTCAGACCCTCTCTGGCACTCCTGGCTTGTGAGGATTACAGCTCCCATGCCCATAGTCTGACAGAGCTGTACAATGTGGTTCAGATGATCTTAAATATCTAGAGGATGTATAGGTTGTTAAAGTAGATCCTTGGGCCTTTTCAGAGATCGCTTTTGGTTTAAAGGGGACACCTGAAGTATTTTACCAAGTTGAGCAATTGTTGAGGTTTTCCCAAACTGATCAGAGCCACTGAGGTGGGTAATGTTCTAGCACTATCCAGGCCTGGAGTGGCTGCTAGATTGCTACTAGCCCTATTGGGGGACCCCGGTGGTTTCTGGACATATTGGAGTCACATGTGGTGTCCAACACCACCATATATGGGAATACAGAGTTGACACCAAACTTCAGATGTTTGTAAAGTAACTTAAGAGAGTAATTCATACTCTACCGAGACCAGCTCAGCGTAGAGAAGCCCACCCAGGCGGCGCTGAAGGCATTAAGAATCAGACACCTAGATAGAATAGCAAAGTGCGACCATCCGGGGGCCGACAGCCCTCCAAGCTGAGAGCCTCATGGGACTGACAACATTCCGGGCTGAGGGCCTCGAACAGATTCTGACCCACGTATTTATTCTCTCTGAACAGGTGATTATTATTAACAAACAGGTGTCCAGTGTTTTCTCACAACTAAGATAAACTAGGTAGACAGCTGGTGCCTGCTTACCACTGATACTGTTAACAAACAGGTGTCCTGTGTTTTCTCATAGAACCAAGATAAACTAGGTAGACAGCTGGTGTTTGCTTACCACAGAGCTCCACGAGGGAGCCACGGAGGCAGGGTCACGTATCCCATGCTTAAAGAATTGTTTTAACTGGTGTATGATATACCTGTACTGTAATTTGCTACTTTAGAATGCCCCGAGTAGTTTTCCACTTGAGGGGAGGGGGGCAGTTAGGTTTTCCTTGCCACTGTTCTTAGCAAACAGTATATTTTATCATACATTCAGCATTTCTCAACAATACTCAATACAGAAAGTTTGGGAAACATGGAAAGTACCAAAAGAGAAAACAAAAATCACCTGTAGTCTCATCATCTGAAGATAAACGCTACTATATTTTGGGGAATTCTTTTATTTGTTAATAAAATGATAGCCCAGCCAGGCGCAGTGGCTCACGCCTGTAATCCCAGCACTTTGGGAGGCCGAGGTGGGCGGATCACGAGGTCAAGAGATCGAGACCATTCTGGCCAACATGATGAAACCCTGTCTCTACTAAAATAGAAAAATTAGCTGGGCGTGGTGGCGCACGCCTGTAGTCCCAGCTACTCAGGAAGGCTGAGGCAGGAGAATTGCTTGAACCCGAGAGGCGGAGGTTGCAGTGAGACGAGATTGTGCTACTCCAGCCTGGCAACAGAGCAAGACTCTGTCTCAAAAAAAAAAATAAAAATAATAAAAACAAAATGATAGCCCAATGTACATATTTATATGTAGGTTTTTTCTTCCCACGTATTAATGTAAGTATTCTTTTATGATATATATATATATATTGTTTTTACATAACTGCACAGTCTAGCACTTAAAGTGCCAAGGGTTTATCACATTCCTTGAACTCACTAACATATGTTTTCAGATTTTGTCCATGCTTCTACAGTACACATTTGAACAATGAGGAACACTGAGGGTAAGAGACCTTATTCCTTAGATTTTCCATGACCCATTGTTTGAGAAACCTGGCTTTGTTTCTACAGTTAGTATCAGTGGTCCTATTAGAGTGTCTAATTTATTCTTTTTGTTTTGTTTTGTTTTGTTTTTATGAGACCAAGTTCCACTCTTGTTGCCCAGGCTAAAGTGCAATGATGCGATCTTGGCTCATTGCAACCTCCGCCTCCCAGGTTCAAGTGATTCTCCTGCCTCAGCCTCCCGAGTAGCTGGGATTACAGGCGCCCACCACCATGCCCGGCTAATTTTTGTATTTTTAGTAGAGATGGGGTTTCACCATGTTGGCAGGCTGGACTCTAATTCCTGATCTGAGGTGATTCACCCACCTCGACCTCCCAAAGTGCTGAGATTACAGGCATGAGCCACCATGCCCAGTTGCCTCAAGTACTTTGAGCCACTTAGATCTGATACTGGAATGGTTGTAGTGAAGTCAGTGTATCACTAGTGCCTAAATCATGCCAGAAAGGGACATCAACAGCTGTAGCAGGCTGAGGGGTTGGGAATGGAGCTAGCCTTAATTTGAAGAGAACAAAAGTTGAAAGTGGGACTTTGGTTCTCTCCGCTGCAAATCCATTACCTCTGTGAAAGAGGACTGAAAACCAGAAGTAGGAAAGTGGATGTGGAGGGTGGCAGTATAGAAGGGTCCATATATATATATGTATATGTGAAAATATTTAGAATTCAAAAATAGCCGAAATATTCTTAAATGTACATATTTACGTATCATAGTACCTACCATATATATAAGGGGTTTTGTTAATGCTCATACAATAAATATTTTGAAAAATCTCTTCCTTTAGCACTTTAGTCTTTGAATCCATCCTTTTTCCTCTCCACCTCTATATAAATAATTACAGTTTCTCAGGCATTCTTAAAGCCCAGTGTGCTGGGCATTGTGGCTCAATGCCCAGCACTTTGGGAGGCTGAATGGGGGAAGATCACTTGAGCCCAGGAGTTCAAGACCAGCCTGGACAGCATAGGAAGACCCTGTCCCTAAAAAGATTTTATTAAAAATTAGTTGGAGGCCAGGCTTGGTAGTTCATGTCTGTAATCCCAGCACTTTGGGAGGCCAAGGCGGTGGCTCACGCCTGTAATCCCAGCACTTTGGGAGGCCGAGGTAGGCAGATCACGAGGTCAAGAGATCGAGACCATCCTGGCCAACATGGTAAAACCCCGTCTCTACTAAAAATACAAAAATTAGCTGGGCATTGTGGCGCGTGCCTGTGGTCCCAGCTACTCGGAAGGCTGAGGTAAGAGAATTGCTTGAAACTGGGAGGCAGAGTTTGCAGTGAGCTGAGATTGCACCACTGCACTGCAGCCTGGCAACAGAGTGAGATTTCATCTCAAAAAATAAAATTAGTTGGGCATGCTAGCTCATGCCTGTAACTGGGAGGTCGAGACTGCAGTGACCTGTGGTGGTGCTACTGCACTACTGCCTGGATGACAGAGCAAGACCTTGAAAAAAGTCCAGTGAACTGTGACACCAACTGATGAAGTATTTAGCATACTTGCCCTAGTGATGTGACTTTTTGTCTAAGACCTAGCCAAAAACAAAAACAAAAAAACCTCAAAAGTGGAGGGTGAGTGGTTGGGAGATCACAGTTACACTACCAATTGGTATCCTCATGCAGAAAATGAACAGAGATAGTGGGTTTGCAGTGAAGAGAACCAAAGTCCAGCACTGAATGAGTAGGAATAGAAAAAATAGTTTAACCATAGGACAGTCAGGCCAGGGCACTGGCTCACACCTGTAATCCCAGCCCATTGAGAGGCAGAGGTGGGCAGATGCTTGAGCCCAGGAGTTGGAAACCAGCCTAGGCAACATAGCAAGACCCCATCTCTATTAAATAAAATAAATATGGGAGAATCAAAGAAGTAAATGAAAAGATACAAAAGCTGGCCAGGCTCAATGGCTCATACCTGTAATCTCAGCACTTTGGGAGGCTGAGGTGGGAGGATCACTTGAGCCCAGGAGTTCAAGACCAGCCTGGGCAACATGGCGAAAACCCATTTCGACAAAAAATACAAAAATTAGCTGGGCATAGTGGCATAAGCCTGTAGTCCCAGCCACTTAGGAGGCTGAGGTGGGAGGATGGCTTGAGCCCAGGAGGCAGAGGTTGTGAGGAGCCAAGATCATGCTACTGCACTCCAGCCTGGTGACAGAGCCAGGCCCTGTCTCAGGAAAAAAAAGATGAAAGCTTTGTGAAATGAGTTTGGCTTATCCTGTCTTTTCCCTTTGTTTTCTAGTCTTTTTGAGTTTTGCTCCACGGCTCCGCTCTTCCAGGAAGAGACACTTAATTCTCTTATGTGAATACAAGTGAATATTTATTTCTTTTTTTCTTTTTTTAAATTTGAATGTTTCTTTCTTTTTTTTTTTTTTTTTTTTTAAAGATGGGGTTTCACCATCAGGGGTTTCACCTGATGGCCAGGCTGGTCTTGAACTCCTGACCTCAGGTGATCCACCCACCTTGGCCTCCCAAAGTGCTAGGATTACAGGCATGAGCCACCGCACCCGGCCTTGAATGTGTATTTCTTATTAACTCATTCATCCAACAATGTTTGCTCATGTGTGCCAGGCGATGCCAAGCAAAACAAATTTAAGAAAAGAAAACTGTAATAGTAATGGAGTTATATACTGTCTGTATATTAGAGTTGTATAAATTGTCATATACTGTCAGTGTCCTCTTCCCATGCAGGAAGTTAATGAAAACAGATGAATCTGTAGTGGACAGAGCCAAGGCCAATGCTTCCCTTTGGGAGGCCAGGTTGGAAGTCACAGAGCTCTCTAGGACTGAGTATCGTGATACTTCACGGATACTGGCAAAAAATAATGAAGACTTAAAGAAACAGCAATGTAAAATGGAGAAAGACACAATGTCTGTATTAAGTTACCTGAAGAAGCAGGATCAGGAGAAAGATAATATGGTAGGTAGAAAGCCTCCTTAGCCTCATTAACTACCTCTGTGGTGATACTGATGTGGTTATATATATCAAAGATTTTTAATTCCTTGAAATATTGCCATATAGTTAAGACATTTCGATTGACCTTAACTCTCCCTGAAGCATGACACTTTTTCAGAATGATTTTACTGTTACTGGCTCTTTCTTATTTTCAATACGTGTTCCACGTTTTCTTGTCTAAAGTAAACAGATTGATGATCATAAGGGAACATTATGATCTACTTTATTTTAAGGACAAGAGCATGGTATGTGATCTATATATTTTTTGATGCTGATTTTTAGTTTTAAAAATTTGTAAAGCAGTTCACTGATAATCCATGATAACATTCTGAACCCAGCAAATTGAATCTTTTTTTTTTTTTTTTTGGCCAGTTGAATCTTGTGTATTATTGGACCTTATTAAAGTGTTGAGAGTAAAGCTATCATTTTATATTTGGAAGAAAAAGGGAGGCTGGGCGTGGTGGCTCATGCCTGTAATCCTAGCACTTTGGGAGGCTGAGGTGGGCGGATTGCCTGACTTAGGAGTTCACAATCAGCCTGGGCAACAAAGTGAAACCCCATCTCTACTAAAATACAAAAAATTAGCTGGGTGTGGCAGCTTGCGCCTGTAGTTCCAGCTACTCTGGAGGCTGAGGCAGGAAAGTTGCTTGAACCCAGGAGGCAGAGGTTACAGTGAGCCAAGATCACATCACTGCATTCCAGCCTGGGTGACAGAGCCAGACTCTCATCTCAAAAAAAAAAAAAAGCAAAAGGGAAGGGAACTAATATTTTGGAGCCACTGCAGTGTACTATGCTGGGTGCTTTACCTCTCTTATTTGATTATTTTGCTAACCTCCCATTTAATTATTTTAATAACCCCATGTAGCTATAATATTGTTATTCCCATATTACAGATGAAGAATTTGACTCTCAGAACAGGTAACTTGCCCAAAGTCACACTCCTAGTGGGTGTTAAAAGTAGAAATTCAGGCTGGGTGAGCTGAGATTGTGCTACTGAATTGCAGCCTGGGGAACAGGGTAAGACTCTGTCTCAGAAACAAAACAAACAAAAAAGAATGACAAAAGCTACAAATGCTTTTGCACCAACCTAATAAATAATGATAGTAATAGATTATAACCTATTGAATGAAATAAAAATCCATGAGTCTATACTACTAATAAATATATACATTAATAATATGAAAGTAAGCCTTTTTTTTTTTTTTTTTTTTTTTTGAGATAGACTCTTGCTCTGTCGCCCAGGCTAGAGTGCAGTGGTGTGATCTTGGCTCACTGCAACCTCCCCTAGGTTCAAAGGATTTTCTTGCCTCAGCCTCCTAAGTAGCTGGAACTACAGGTGTGTCACGACCATGCCTGGCTAATTTTTGCATTTTTAGTAGAGACAGGGTTTCGACATGCTGGCCGTGTCTGGTCTCGAACTCCTGACCTCAGGTAATCTACCTGCCTCGGCTTCCCAAAGTGCTGGGATTACAGGCGTCTGTGAGCCACAGTGCCCAGCCTTTTTTGCTTTTTTTTTTTTTTTTTTCAGTAGAATGCCATTTAATAAATTTCTAAGGAGTGATGGAGTTAGAAAAATCACCATTTGGCATCATAGTAATAAATGAATCAGTCAAGAATCGCCAATAGATGCTAAAACCTATTGGGTGAAAGTTTGATGAAGAAGATAATTGCCTAGTCTCAAAAGATCTTCCCATAAATTGCTTAATAATCACAAAAGAAAAAATAACTTTTAGGTGGAGAAACTGGGCAGACACAGCCTCAACCTATTGGTTAAAATTCACATCAATCACCTAATGATGCGATGTACTGAAAAGGATACATCATCACTTAGGTACTATGTATAGCCTACCAAAAATGTACAACCTGAATCTACTCATGAAGAAGCATCAGCCAAGCCCAACCCTGGCCAGTATTCTTTTTAAAAAGTCTATTTAAAAACAAAGACTGGATTAAACGGTTGCAGGCATAGGGGAGCGGTCGTTGTCTTTCTAGGGCTCAGCCTCCCGTTACGACGTTCGCCCGCTGGCTCTGAGGCTCATGAAGCCGAAACCGGCTAGACTTTGCTTCTTCCCGCCTGCCTGTAGTCACATTGGTGCCACTCCGCCACCATGTTTGAGGCGCGCCTGGTCCAGGGCTCCATCCTGAAGAAGGTGTTGGAGGCACTCAAAGACCTCATCAACGACGCCTGCTGGGACATCATCTCGAGCAGTGTAAACCTGCAGAGCATGGACTCGTCCCACGTCTACTTGGTGCAGCCCACGCTGCGGTCTGAGGGCTTCGACACGTACCGCTGCGACCGCAACCTAGCCATGGGCGTGAACCTCACCAGTATGTCCAAAATACTAAAATGCGTCGGCAATGAAGATATCATTACACTAAGGGCTGAAGGTAATGCGGATACCTTGGCACTAGTATTTGAAGCACCAAACCAGGAGAAGGTTTCAGACTATGAAACGAAGTTGATGGATTTGGATGTTGAACAACTTGGAATTCCAGAACAAAAGTACAGCTGTGTAGTAAAGATGCCTTCTGGTGAATTTGCACATATATGCCGAGATCTCAACCATATTGGAGATGCTGTTGTAATTTCTTGTGCAAAAGACAAGAGTGAAATTTTCTGCAAGTGGAGAACTTGGAAATGGAAACATTAAATTGTCACAGACAAGTAATGTCAATAAAGAGGAGGAAGCTGTTACCATAGAGATGAATGAACCACACAGCTTTACTTGGAATCTTGACTCCCCTCTGCCAAAAAAAAAAGAAAAAGAAAAAGAGATAAACCAGTTCAATTAACTTTTGCACTGAGGTACCTGAACTTCTTCACAAAAGCCACTCCACTCTCTTCAACAGTGACACTCAGTATGTCTGCAGATGTACCCCTTGTTGTAGAGTATAAAATTGCTGATATGGGACACTTAAAAGTACTACTTGGCTCCCAAGATCGAGGATGAAGAAGGATCTTAGACATTCTTAAAATTCAAGAAAATAAAACTAAGCTCTTTGAGAACGGCTTCTGAGATGCCAGCATATACTGAAGTCTTTTCTGTCACCAAATTTGTGCCTCTAAGTACATATGTACATATTATTATCTGTAAACAATTTTTTTCTCTATTCTCTGCAGTTTAAAGATCTCTGCAAAGTCAGATCCAGTCTAATTAACCTATAATTATTTTTGTCTCTTAAAAAATACTTGTGATTTTTATAATACAAAAGGTTCTTGACTCTAAATGCAGTTTTAAGAATTGTTTTTGAATTTAAATAGTTACTTGAATTTCAAAAATAAAAACAAAGACTGAGAAACTGTCCCAGATTAAAGGAGACTAAGACACATGACAACTAAATGCAATGCATGATCAAGGGTTGTATCCTAGACAAGAAAAATTTAAAATTTCACTAAAGAACATTATTGGAATACTTGTAACAGAATTTTCATATGGAGTATATATTAAATAATAGTATATTAATGGTAAACTTCCTGATCTTTATAATTTTATAGTGCTTATAAAAGGGAATTCCCTTTTTCTTCAGAAACAGATACTCAATGGCCAGGCACAGTGGCTCACGCCTGTAATCCCAGCACTTTGGGAGGCTGAGGCAGGTGGATCACCTGAGGTGAGGAGTTTGAGATCAGTTGGGCCAACATGGTGAAATCCCGTCTCTACAAAAAATTAGCCAGGCATGGTGGCGCACACCTGTAGTCTCAGCTACTTGAGAGGCTGAGGCAGGAGAATCACTTGAGCCGGGAGGCAGAGGTTGCAGTGAGCCAAGATTGCACCACTGCACTCCAGCCTGCCTGAGTGACAGAGCAAGAATCTGTCTCAAAGAAAAAAAAAGGGGAAATAGATATACTGAAGTCTTTAGGGGTAAAAGGTCATGACGAACATGAAGAAATTGACATTACCCTTTACCAGTAAAGAAACACACACACACACACACACACGAGAGGCAAAGCAAATATGGCAAAATTAATGTATATGAGTGAATAATATGGACATTTTTTGAACTCTTCTTGAAACTTGTCTTGGCTAGGTGCTATGGCTCATGTCTGTAATCCCAGCACTTTGGGAGGCCAAGGCAGGAGGATCACTTAGGCCATGAGTTCGAAACCAACCTGAGCAACATGGCAAGACCCTATCTCTATTTTTATTTATTTATTTATTTGGTTTTTGGAGTTTCGCTCAGTGCAATGGTGAGATCTTGGCTTACAGCAAACTGCCTCCCAGGTTCAAGCAATTCTCCTGCCTCAGTCTCCTGAGTAGCTAGGATTACAGGCATATGCCTCCATGCCCGGCTATTGTGTGTGTGTGTGTGTGTGCTAATTTTGTATTTTTTAGTAGAGATGAAATTTCTCCATGTTGGTCAGGCTGGTCTCGAACTTCTGACCTCAGGCGATCCACCTGCGTCAGCCTCCCAAAGTGCTGGGATTACAGGTATGAGCCACCGCGCCCAGCCTCCCCATTTCTATTTTTAAAAAGTATTTTAAAAAATAAACTTTTCTTCAAAAAAGTTACCCCGATAAATGTAAATAAAAACTGCAACAAGGTATCACCTCACACCCATTAGGATGGCTGCTATCAGCTGGGCATGGTGGCTCACGTCTGTAATCTCAGTACTTTGGGAGGCTGAGGCAGGTGGATTACAAGGTTGGGAGTTTGACACCAGCCTGGCCAATATGGTGAAACCCTGTCTCTATTAAAAATGCAAAAAATTGGCCGGGCGCAGTGGCTCATGCCTGTAATCCCAGCACTTTGGGAGGCCGAGGCGGGTGGATCTCCTGAGGTCAGGAGTTCAAGACCAGCCTGGCCAACATGGTGAAACCCCGTCTCATTAAAAAAAAAATAAATTAGCTGGGTGTTGTGGCATGTGCCTGTGATCCCAGTTACTTGGGAGGCTGAGGCAGGAGAATTGCTTAAACTGGGGAGGCAGAGGTTGCAGTGAGCCGAGATCATGCCACTGTGTTCCAGCCTGGGCGACAGAGCGAGACTCCATCTTAAAAATAGTAAAATAAAAAATAAGAATGGCTGCTATCAATAAAACAGGAAATAAGTACTGGGAAGGATGTGGAGGTATTAGAATGTTTGTGCACTGTTCGTGGGACTCTACACTGTTGTAGTGATTATGGAAAACAGTATGGAAGTTCCTCAAAAAATTAAAAATAGAATTACCAATCTCACTTCTGGATATATTTAATATATCCAAAACAATTCAAAACAAGATCTTTGTTGTTGTTGAGACAGGGTCTCACTCTGTCACCCAGGCTGGAGTGCAGTGGCGTGATCTCAGCTCACTGCAACCTTCACCTCCCAGGCTCTAGCTGGGATTATAGGTGCTCGCCACCACACCTGGCTAATGTTTTTATTTCTTAGTAGAGATGGGGTTCTGCCATGTTGCCCAGGCTGGTCTTGAACTCCTGAGCTCAAGCAGTCCACCCACCTCAGCCTTCCAAATTGCTGGGATTATAGGCATGAGCCACCATGCCCAGCCCAAAGCACAATCTTGAAGACATATTTGCACATCCATATTCATTGCAGCACTATTCACAATAGCCAAGCGGTGGAAGCAACCCAAATTATCCATCAATGGGATGAATGGATAAAGAAAAGCTGTATGCATGTGGTGCAATATTATGCAGCCTTAAAGGAAATCCTGTCACATCCTATGACATGAATGAACCTCAAGAATATTATGCTTAATGAAATAAGCCAGTCACCAAAGGGCAAATACTGTATGACTCCACTCAAGGAGTATCCAAAGTAGTCAAAATTATAGAATTGGAAAGTAGAGGATGATTGCCAAGGGCTGGGGAGAGGTAAGGGGAAATTGAGATTTATTGGATATAGTTTCAGTTTTATTTTGTTTTTTTTTTGAGATGGAGTCTCACTCTGTCCAGGCTGGAGTGCAGTGGTGCAATCTCGACTCACTGCAACCTCCGCCTCCCGGGTTCAAGCGATTCTCTTGCTTCAACCTCCCGAGTAGCTGGGACTACAGGTGCCCGCCACCACGCCCAGCTAATTTTTGTATTTTCAGTAGAGTTGGTCACATTGGTCAGGCTGGACTCGATCTCTTGACCTCGTGATCTGCCTGCCGCGGCCTCCCAAAGTGCTGGGATTACAGGCATGAGCCACCTCACCTGGCCATAGTTTCAGTTTCGTAAAATGAAAAGTTGTAGAGTTTTATTGCACAACAATATGAATATACTTAACACTACTCAACTATAAGTTTAAAATGGTTAAGATGATAAATATAATGTTGCTTTTTTTTTTTTACCATAATTAAAAAAAAGTTGTCCAGGTAATTTTGATGATAGCCAGGTTTTAGAAACTGGCAATAGCAGGTTGAAGATATGGGGAATTTCTTATCCCCTCTTCTTTTCCCACCTCTCTCACCTCTTCTGCCATATTGGTTTTTGTATTGTGTGAAATTAGTCTACTTAGTAAAGGAAGACATAGAGTAATTTCTCTACCTTCCTGACACTGTATTTTGATTTTCAACAGATTGAAAAACTGAAACAGCAATTAAAAGAAACAAAGGAAAAAGCCCAAGAGGAGAAGGAAAAATTGGTGAGTTATCTATGTATACTAATATTCAACTTACTGGGTGGTCAGGTTTCTGGCAAGCTCAAGTATTTAACACCCAAAGACAGTGAACGAATAAGTTCTCTGGGCAGCTTAATCACCTTAAAGCTTAACTGTATAGAAGTTCAGGCCAGGCGCGTGGCTCACGCCTGTAATCCCAGCACTTTGGGAGGCCAAGGCGGGTGGATCATGAGGTCAAGAGATCGAGACCATCCTGGCCAACATGGTGAAACCCCATCTCTACTGAAAAAAAAAAAAAAATTAGCTAGGTGTGGCGCCGTGTGCCTGTAGTCCCAGCTACTTGGAAGGCTGAGGCAGGAGCACTGCTTGAACCCAGGAGGCAGAGGTTGCAGTGAGCCAAGCTCGCGCCACCGCACTCCAGCCTGGCGACAGAGCAAGACTCTCTTAAAAAAAAAAAGTTCAAAAACAAAGCTGGGCATGGTGGCTCTTGCCTGTAATCCCAGCACTTTGGGAGGCCAAGGCAGGAGGATCACCTGAGGTCAGGAGTTTGAGACCAGCCTGGCCAACATAGTGAAACCCTGTCTCAACTAAAAACACAAAAATTAGCCAGGTGTGGTGGCACATGCTTGTAATCCCAGCTACTCAGGAGGCTGAGACAGGAGAATCTCTTGAACCTGGGAGGCAGAGGTTGCAGTGAGCTGAGATCGTGCCATTGTACTCCAGCCTGGGTAACAAGAGGGAAACTCCATCTCAAAAAAAAAGTTTAAATACAACATATTATAAAAATATGTTATTGTAAAAAACCATATAATATTAAGATTGTTTCCTGATACTGAATTTGTTACTGTGTCTAGGGTTTTTCAGTGCATGGAGCTAGGAAATACAAGTTTTTTAAATATTAAAATAGATCATGCCTCCATACTAACACTTTCAGTTTAGATGCAGGAATACAGGGTTTTTATTTAACTTTATCTGTATGTCCTGTATCTCTTGCCAAAAGTCCTTATTCTGTTTCTTGTTTTTTTTTTTTTTTTTTTTTTTTTTTTTTTTTTTGGAGACTGAGTTTTGCTCTTGTTACCCAGGCTGGAGTGCAGTGGCGCGATCTCGGCTTACCGTAACCTCCACCTCCCGGGTTCAAGCAATTCTCCTGCTTCAGCCTCCCTAGTAGCTGGGATTACAGGCATGCACCACCATGCCCAGCTAATTTTATATTTTTAGTAGAGACGGGGTTTCACCATGTTGACCAGGATGATCTCGATCTCTTGACCTCATGATCCACCCACCTTGGCCTCCCAAAGTGCTGGGATTACAGGCGTGAGCCACCGTGCCTGGCCCAAAAGTCCTTATTCTTACTGACACCAGTGTAATTACCTAGTTGCTTAAACCCCACTATATCAATCTCAGAATACTAATATTACCACCGAAAATAAATTACTGGAAACAGTTGAGGATTTTGGTGGGCCCTTTTCTTCATTAGGATATATACCAATAAGGATCTATGATAAAATTGCAATGTTTAAGAACCATTTGAAAATTTTTTCTATGAGGTTATGACACCAACTCAACAACACATTTTGCTTTTGATTTTTAGAGATTGCTGTTAATTTTTTTCTTTTACTATATTTACTTAATTTTTTTAGAGATGGGGTTTTGCTATGTTTCCCAGGCTGGTCTTTTTTTTTTTTTTTTTTTATAGTAGCTTATTTGCTCTAATACAGGCAGGTCTTGAGCTTCTGGCCTCAAGCAGTTATTCTTGCCTCAGCCTCTCCAGTAGCTAGGACTACAGGCATATATCACCACACTTGACTTAGAGGTTGCTTTTTAAGAAATTAGTTTTGCCTATAAAATTATGTCATAATCATTAAAAATATTTACATGGATTCAAAGTCTGCAAAACAAGTTATATGCCAAGAAATCCAACTTCTATCTTCTCCCTCTCCCTATAGATAACCATTTATTTATTTTGTGTGTGTGGTTTTTGTTTTGTTTTGTTTTGTTGTTTTTTTGAGACCGAGTCTTGCCCTGTTGCCCAGACTGGAGTGCAGTGGTGCGATCTCGGCTCACTGCAACCTCCGCCTCCCAGGTTCAAGCGATTCTCCTGCCTCAGCCTCCCGAGTACTGAGACTACAGGCATGCACCACCACACCCAACTAATTTTTGTTATTTTTAGTAGAGACGGGGTTTCACCATGTTGCCCAGGATGGTCTCGATCACTTGACCTCGTGATCTGCCCGCCTTGGCCTCCCAAAGTGCTGGGATTACAGGTGTGAGCCACCGCGGCCGGCCTTATTTTGTGTTTTATCTTCTCATTAAGAAAAAAGTTGGCCGGGTGTGATGGCTCACGCCTTTAATCCCAGCACTTTGGGAGGCCAAGGCGGGCAGATCACGAGGTCAAGTGATCGAGACCATCCTGGTCAACATGGTGAAACCCCGTCTCTACTGAAAATAACAAAAATTAGTTGGGTGTGTTGGTGCATGCCTGTAGTCCCAGTACTCGGGAGGCTGAGGCAGGAGAATCGCTTGAACCCGGGAGGTGGAGGTTGCAGTGAGCGGAGATCATGTCACTGCACTCCTGCCTGGCGACAGAACAAGACTCTGTCTCAAAAAAAAAAGAAAAAAAAGTTGCTAAAAAACATTATTGCCTTACGGGAAAAGCTGAAAAAAAGTCATAAACATATATGTGTATATTTTTATATATGGGGGGGGAGAGATTTTATATGTATAATATGGGTTATATATATAATCTTTCTTAGATTAAAGGTAGCATGCAATATGCATAGACCTGTACCTGTTTTTTTTTTTAATTTTGTGTGTGTATTTTTTCTTTCTTGACACAGAGTCTCCCTCTGTTGCCTAAGCTGGAGTGCAGTGACACAATTATGGCTCACTGTAACCTCAAACTACTGGGCTCAAGAGATCCTCCCACCTCAGCCTCCAGAGTAGCTGGAGCTATAGGCGAGTACCACCACACCTAGCTAATTTTTGTATTTTTTAATAGAGATGGGATCTCACTGTGTTACCCAGGCAGTAACACTCCTGGCCTCAAGCAGTCCTCCCAGCTTGGCTTCTCAAAGTGTTGGGATTACAGGTGTGGGCCACCATACCTGGCATCATTCTTTTTTATAACTGTGTGATGGTTCATTGTGTGGATGTATCAGTTTATTCAAATGGTTGCTGTCTTAGTTAAGATTATTGTGACAGAATACCATAGACTGAGGTGCTTAAACAATAAATATTTATTTCTTATTGTTCTGGAGGCTAGAAGTCTGAGATCAGGGTGCCAGCATGATTGAGTTCTTGGCGGAGGCCCTTCTTCTGGTTCATAGATGGCCACTTCATGCTGGATCCTTACTTGGCAGAGAGAGAAAGCTCTGATTTCTTCATCTCTTTCTTCACCAGTCCCATCATGGAGGCTCCACCCTCATGATCTCATTTAACCCAACTGCTTCCCAAAGGTCACACCTCCAAATACCATCACAATAGGGATTAGGGCTTCAACATATGATTTTTGGGGTACACACACATAAAGCTCAAAGCAGTCCCCTTTTGATGGATAGTTGGGTGATTTCCAGGCTTTTTCTATTATGATGAATGTGCTAGTAAAGAGCTTCATGTATATGTCTTTTCACATTTTGGCGATTATATCTTTGGGATAGATTCCTATAAGTGGTATTGCTAGATGAAAGAAAAATACATAATGTTTCTAGGTACTGCAAAATTTCCCTTTAAAGATATTGGGCTGTTCTTTCTATAATACCACTAACCATGCATGAGATTGCCTGTTTCCTCACAGCTTTACCTACAAAGTCTATTCCCAAACACTTTTTTTTGAGACGAAGTGTTGGTCTTGTTGCTTAGGCTGGAGTGCAGTGGCACCATCTTGGCTCACTGTAACCTCCACCTCCTGGGTTCTAGCAGTCCTCCTGCCCCAGCCTCCCAAGTAGCAGGGATTACAGGCACCTGCCACTACACCCAGCTAATTTTTCTATTTTTAATAGAGATGGTTTTACCATGTTGGGCAGACTGGTCTTGAACTCCTGATTTCAAGTGATTCACCTGCCTCGGCCTCCCAAAGTGCTGAGATTACAGGCGTGAGCCACTGTGCCGGGCCTCAAACTTGATTTTTGCAATGTGATAAGTGAGAAATGATATTTCAGCGTCGTCTCAATTTACGTTTCTCTCTCTCTCTTTTTTTTTTTTTTTTTTTTGAGACAAAGTCTCGCTGTGTTGCCCGGCTGTAGTACAGTGGAGCGATCTCGGCTCACTGCAGTCTCCACCTCCCAGGTTCAAGCAATTCTCCTGACTCAGCCTCTTGAGTGGCTGGGACTACAGGCTCACACCACCACATCCGGCTAGTTTTTTGTATTTTAGTAGAGACGAGGTTTCACCATGTTGGCCAGGATGGTCTCGATCTCCTGACCTCATGATCTGCCTGCCTCAGCCTCCCAAAGTGCTGGGATTATAGGTGTGAGCCACCCTACTTGGCATGTTTCTCTTATTAGGAGGTAGGTTGGACATTTTTCCACGTTTGACGGCTATTTGCCTTTCTTTTAATATCTTTTGTTCATTTTTTGGTTTTGGCCTTTCCTCCTTCTCCCCTTCCTTTTCTCTGTCCTTTTGCTTTTACTTCTCTCTCCTCTTCCTCCTCCTCCTCTTTCTCCTTCTCTTCCTCCCTTCTTTTATGTCACTTTCCCCTTTTCTCCCTCCTCCTTCTTCCTCAGCCTCTTTCTTTCTCCTACCTACCTCTTTGTTAGGAATGTTTACCACCCTCCCTTTGACTCCTAGCTAATTAATTTTAACTTAGTTTGGGATGTTATTTATATTAAAGATAAAAGGTATGTTTAGTCTTCTCATATCTCTTTTTAATAAACATCTGAATTTTTTTCCTTTCTATGCAATTAGCTTATATAGACATTTTTCCAAAATTTTTTCTTTTGAGGTAGAATCTCATTCTGTTGCCCAGGCTGGAGTGCAGTGTCACAATCTCAGCTCACTTCAATCTCCACCTTCCAAGTTCAAGCTATTCTCCTGCCTCAACCTTCTGAGTAGCTGGGATTACAGGCATGTGCCACCATGCCCAGCTAACTTTTGTATTTTTAGTAGAGATGGGGTTTCACCATGTTGGTCAGGCTGGTCTTAATGCCTGACCTTGTGATCCGCCCGCCTCGGCCTCTCAAAGTGTTGGGATTACAGGCGTGAGCCACCATACCTAGACAAAATTTTTTCATATTTAATGCAGTTGGTATATTTTTACAGAAATGAAAACTTTATGCAAAAATAAAAGCGGGACTGGGCACATTGGCTCACGCCTGTAATCCCAGCGCTTTGGGAATAGATCACCTGAGGTGAGGAGTTCAAGACCAGCCTGGCCAACATGGTGAAACCTTGTCTCTACTAAAAAATACAAAAGTTAGCTGAGTGTAGTGATGGGCACCTGTAATCCCAGCTACTTGGGAGGCTGAGGCAGGAAGAATTGCTTGAACCCAGGAGATAGAGGTTGTAGTGAGCCGAGATCACGCCACTGCACTTCAGCCTGGGCAAGAGAGTGAGACTCTGTCTCAAAAAATAAATGAATAATATAAAAATAGAAGAAAAATAACCCTAAATGGGGGTATTTCTTTCTTTTTTTTTTTTTTTTTGAGATGGAGTCTTGCTCTGTGGCCAGGCTGGAGTGCAGTGGCGCAGTCTCGGCTCACTGCAACCTCCCCTCCCTGGTTTTAAGTGATTCTGCTGCCTCAGCTTCCCGAGTAGCTGGGACTACAGGCATGTGCCACCACGCCCAGCTAATTTTTGTGAGATGGGGTTTCACCATGTTGTCCAGGATGGTCTCGATCTCTTCAGCTCATGATCCGCCCACCTCAGCCTCCCAAAGTGCTGGGATTACAGGGTGAGCCACCATGCCCAGCCAGTAGCAGGTATTTCTTCAAAGAAATATGCAAATAGATTAAGGCTTTAAATGAAACAACTCTGTGGGACTTCTGTTATTTTTTTCTTTCTTTCTTTCTTTTTTTTTAATATTTTTTTAAAAGACGGGGTTTCACCACGTCGATCAGGCTGGTCTTGAACTCCCGACCTCAGGTGATCTGCCCGGCTTGGCCTCCAAAGTGCTTGGATTACAGGCATGAGCCACTGTGCCCAGCCTGGGACTTCTGTTCTTTTTCCTAACTTGTTTACCTCTTTTTTGAATACAGGAACAAAAGTATACCAGGCAAATCAATGAACTAGAGGGACAGTTCCATCAAAAAGCCAAAGAAATTGGCATGATTCACACAGAGCTGAAAACAGTAAGACAATTCCAGAAGAGAAAAATCCAAGTGGAGAGAGAGTTAGATGATGTAAGTTTTATTCCTTTATTTTTTTTTAAATGAAATTAGAATTAACTACTTAATGCCTACAGAAACATTCACAAACATTTACTCCTGTGAGATAGCAAAGAACTTTGACATTTTAGAAATTATTTAAGAGAAAAAGGTGAAGACATATCAGGGTAGGACTGGCTGTCAAAGGTCTTGACTTTGGACTTCTCTTTTTCTAATCATTGATTGCTTTGGAAACTCACCAAATCTCAGCCAACACATCCTCCTGTGTTTATCAACAGGTAACCCTTTGGATTGAATTTAGTAAGAAACAAACTACAAGTTCTTAGAAAATATCAGGAAAAAAGTAGCATACTTCTTTATTTTATTTTATTTTTTGAGATGGAGTCTTGCTCTGTCATCCAGGCTGGAGTACAGTGGCACGATCTCGGCTCACTGCAACCTCCAACTCCGTGGTTCAAGCTATTCTCCTGCCTCAGTCTCCCGAGTAGCTGGGATTACAGGCACACGCCACCACATCCAGCTAATTTTTGTATTTTTAGTAGAGACAAGATTTCACCATGTTGGCCAGGATGGTCTCGATCTGCTGGCCTCATGATCCACCCACCTCAGCCTCTCAAAGTTGCTGGGATTACAGGTGTGAGCCACCACACCTGGCCAAAAGTAGCAGATTTCCAAAGAAAAATATTTAGGCTAATGAATGATAGTTTTAGAGAAATTTAGAAAGCTCTATATTAGGGGTCAGGGGACGAGAAACACTAAGTACTTTCAGAAAGTTTCTCTTACTTTCCTTGGCTTAGAATATAGTTTTATTACATTACTAATAATTCAATAAATGGCACAGGTGAGTTCCAGGAACAGATAGCTGAAATCAGCTTTGTAACTACAGGCAGGTTACTTAACTTTTTTATACCTTGGTTTTCTCATCTGTAAAATGGGGTAGTAAGAGTTAGTATCTCAGCCAGGCATGGTGGCTCATGCCTGTAATCCCAGCACTTTGGAGGCCAAGGTTGGAGAATCTTTTGAGGCCAGGAGTTCAAGACCAGCCTAGGTAACACAGTGAGATTCCACCTCTACAGCAACAAAAATTTTTTTTGTTTTTTTGAGACCTCCACCTCCTGGGTTCAAGTAGTTCTCCTGCCTCAGCCTACCAAGTATCTGGGATTACAGGCACCTGCCACCACGCCCAGCTAATTTTTGTATTTTTAGTAGAGACAGGGTTGGCCGGTCTCGAACTCCTGACCTTGTGATCTGCCCGCCTCAGCCTCCCAAAGTGCTGGGATTACAAGCATGAGCCACTGCACCTGGCCAAAAAAAAATTTTTTTTAAATTAGCCAGGCATGGTGGCTTGTACTATAGTCCCAGCAACTTGGGAGGCTAAGGTGGAAGGATCACTTGAGCCCAGGAGATAGAGGCTGTAGTGTGCTGTGATTGCACTACTGCACTCCATCCTGGGTGACAGAGTGAGACCATGTCTCAAAAATAAAGTGATAATAAAGTAAGAGTTACTATATCGTAGAATTATTATAGAATTAAATGAGTTAATATATGTAAAGTGCATAAAATAGCGTGTCACATGGTAAAAATTATATGAACAGTGGTGTGCAGCTCTTGGTAAAAAAAAAAGTACGGATCTGTAGCATTTGCCGATTTCTATGGGGGAAATACTTTAGTATAACATGGGCTACAGTCATCTTATCTTAAGGCTTGATTGGAGCTTGAGGATCTGCTTCCAAGGAGGCACACTCAAGTGCCTGTGAAGTTGATGCTGGTGATTAGTGGGAGACCGCCCCTCACATGGGCTTTTTTTTTTTTTTTTTTTTTTGAGACGGAGTCTTACACTGTTTCCCAGGCTGGAGTGCAGTGGCATGATCTCAACTCACTGCAACCTTCGCTTCCTGGGTTCAGGTGATTCTCGCTGCCTCAGCCTCCCAAGTAGCTGGGATTACAGATGTGCACCACTATGCCCAACTAATTTTGTTGTTGTTGTTGTTGTTGTTGTTTTTAGTAGAGTCAGGGTTTCACCATTTTGGTCAGGCTGGTCTCAAATTCCTGACCTCAAGTGATCTGCCTGCCTCAGCCTCCTAAAGTGCTTGGATTACAGGCGTGAGCCAACATGCTTGACCCATATGGGCCCTTTTATAAGCTGCTTGTATGTTCTCATGACTTGGTGGATGACTTCACCTAGAGTGAATAATTTAAATGAGATGTAGACAGAAGCTGTCTTTTTCATGACCTAGCCTTTGAAGTCACATAGCATTATTTCCACCGTATTTTATAATTAATAGCTAAAAGTGAATCCTTAAGTCTGGCCAACATTCCTAGGAGTGGGGAATTAGTTTCCATCATTTGAAGGGAGGACTGTCAAAGAACTTGTAGACATATTTTAAAACTACCATACCACTATAGTTCAGTGTATATGCAGCTACAGGAATACTTTTAAAAATCACAGTTTTTTTTTTTGTTTTTTGTTTTTTGAGATGGAGTCTTGCTCTGTCACCCAGGCTGGAGTGCAATGGTGCGCTCTTGGCTCACTGCAACCTCCACCTCCTGGGTTCAAGAGATTCTCCTGTCTCAGCCTCTCAAGTCACTGGAACTATAGGTGCGTGCCACCATGCCTGGCTAATTTTTGTATTTTTAGTAGAAATGGAGTTTCACCATATTGGTGAGGCTGGTCTTGAAGTCCTGACCTCATGATCTGCCTGCCTTGCCCTCCCAAGGTGCTGGGATTACAGACATGAGCCACTACGCCTGGCCCACAGGTTTTTTTTTTTTTTTTTTTTTTTGAGATGGAGTCTTGCTCTTTCACCCATGCTGGAGTGCAGTGATGCAATCTCAGCTCACTGCTACCTTCACCTCCTGGGTTCAAGCGATTCTGGTGCCTGAGCCTCCCAAGTATCAGGGACTACAGGCACACATCACCATGCTAGACTAATTTTTCATATTTTTAGTAGAGACGAGATTTCACCATGTTGACCAGGCTGGTCTCAAACTCCTGGCCTCAGGTGATCCATCCACCTTAGCCTCCCAAAGTACTGGGATTACAGGCATGAGCCACCACACCTGGCCTAAAATATCACAGTTCTGGTCATGTCCCTCAGGAGTTGTGTTTAGGCTGGGCACAGTGGCTCACACCTGTAATCCCAGCATTTTGGGAGGCCGAGGCAGGTGGATCACCTGAAGTCAGGAGTTCGAGACCAGTGTGTCTAGCATGGCTAAACCATGTCTCTACTAAAAAATACAAAAATTAGGCATGGTGGCATGTGCCTATAGTCCCTGCTATTCCAGAGGCTGAGGCAGGAGAATTACCTGAACCTGGAAGGTAGAGGTTGCAATGAGCCAAGATCATGCCACTGCACTGCAGCCTGGGTGACAGAGTGAGACTGTCTCAAAAAAAAAAAAAAAAGTTATCTTTAGTGTTTCTCTACTGTAAACAGAATATTGTTGCCACACCTTAGTGTGAAAGTCAAGACCCTGTACTTACCTGGGAACATTATTACCTCCTTTTACTACATACCCACCTACCTCCATACTTCCTTTAATTCACCCACATTGGGTATTCATTAATCCCTGAAATCTTGTCTCTTTGTTACATTGTTGACATTGTCTCTTATCCGGAATATAGTCCTGATAGATCTTTGCCCATTAAAATATTATCTTTTTTTTTTTTTGAGACAGAGTCTCGGTCTATCACTCAGACTGGAGTGCAGTGGTGCAATCATGGCTCACTGCAGCCTCTACTTCCCTGGGCTCAAGTGATTCTCTCATTTCACCCTCCTGAGTAGCTAGGACTACAGGCATGCACACCCACACCTGGTTAGTTTTTTTTTTGAGATGGGGTTTTGCTGTTGCCAGTCTGCCCACCTGGGTCTCTCAAAGTGCTAGACTTATAGGCATGAGCCACCGTGCCTAGCCACCTCTCTTTCAAAGGCTCAGCTAAAATTCATGTTCTCCATGAGACCTTCCCTTAGAGTCCCGTTTAAAAGTAATAATTTTCTGTATGTTTCCATATCATGTTCTATCTCTTTTATACCACTTAGCCCCATTCTGTCTTTTTTTTCCTGTCCTTGTATGTGCCTAAAGATATTGTCTTGATATTACATTTATTTATCATTTATCTTATCTCCCCTAATAGATTGCACTCATTTGAGGCATGAACAGAGTTATCCTTTGTATTCACTGAAAAATAAGATACACAGTAATGTTGAATCAATCTTTGTTAAATGCTGAGCAGATCTTTTTGTTAAAAACATAATTGAAAGAATGTCAACTTTTCTTTCTTTTATTTTTTCTTTTTTTTCTTCCCAGCAAATATTTTCTATCATAAAGAATGTCAACTTTTTTAGAAGGAATACAAGTTATGTTTTATATGAAAATGCTGCAGATTGAATCAACATAATTAACTTTTCACAAACTCTTAAAATAGCCTATGTATAGATGTACATTCTGAATCAAAATGAATTAAAAACTAGTTGTGTATATTCAAGTAGGCCATGATGTAATTTTTTTAAAGAACAGTCTTGCCACCTAGTGGAGAAATAGATTTCAGACCCTTCTTTTCTTCTTTGTTTTGTTTTGTTTTGTTTTGTTTTGTTTTGTTTTATTTCAGACCTTTCAAAGTGGGCAGTGGAGGAAGACTTAAAATTCAAAAGATACTGGCTTATGGGAAAAAATAAGGTGGTACTGTGGAATCCCAAATGTGACAGAATTGTGGCAGCTGTGAGGGCCCATGAGTTTTAAATTGGGAGGTATACATTAGGGAAGAAAATTATACTGTGTATAATTATACAAATTACATTATACAAATTACAAAGAGAGCTAATTAAATTGAGATTCTCAAAAGGTCTTCAAGGCATATATTTTAAAGAAAAAATTATTTCTGGCTGTGCACAGTGGCTCATACCTGTAATAACAGCACTTTTGAGAGGCAAAGGTGGGTGTTTCACTTGAACCCAGGAGTTCAGACCAGCCTAGGCAACATGGAGAAACTCCATCTCTACAAAAAATATAAAAATTATCTGGGCCTGGTGGTATGTGCCTGTAATCCCAGCTTCTCTGGAGGCTGAAATGGCAGGATAGCTTGAGCCTGGGAGGCAGAGGTTATAGTTAGCCAAGATTGTACCACTGCATTCCAGCCTGGGTAACAGAGCCAGATCCTGTGTCTAAAAAAAGAACAGAAAAAGAAAAAAATGATTTCTATATACCTGATTAACAGAAACAGCATATATTGTATAGATTGTTAGATTGCAGTTATTATGTTTTAAATAGTTTTAGTCTTCTTTCAACAAAGTGTTAATACTCACTTCAACAAAATTAGCGTGGCTGATAAAAATTATTTAATAAAAATACTCCATGGCTTACAATTACACTATGTAACCATTGTACAGTTTCTTTTTCCCTCTACTGTAAAAACATCTAAAAATAGTGATGTTATTTTTACAAAAGTGAAGTCATGATACAAATTGTTAACCTTATTTTTCACTTTATATCTTGTAACATTTTTCAGCCATTAAATATTTTCTATAACATTTTTTCAGTAAGCCAGGCACAGTGGCTCACGCCTGTAATCCTGGCACTTTGGGAGGCCAAGGCAGGCAGATCACCTGAGGCTGGAGTTCGAGACCAGCCTGACTAACAGGGTGAAACCCTGTCTCTACTAAAAATGGAAAAATTAGCTGGGTGTGGTGGATACGCCTGTAGTCTCAGCTACTCAGGAGGCTGAAGTGGAAGAATTGCTTGAACCTGGGAGGTGGAGATTGCAGTGAGCCAAGATTGTGCCACTGCACTCCAGCCTGGAGACAGAGTAAGACTCTGTCTTCAAAAAAAAAAAAAAAAAAAAAAAGACATAGCTATTCAGTGGAATTCCATGCATCTATTGATTTATTATTCTTTTTTTTTTTTTTTTGAGACGGAGTTTTGCTCTTCTTGTTCAGGCTGCAGTGCAATGGCATAATCTCAGCTCACTGCAACCTCTGCCTCCCGGGTTCAAGCGATTCTCCCGCCTCAGCCTCCTGAGTAGCTGGGATTACAGGTATGTGCCACCATGTCCAGCTAATTTTGTATTTTTAATAGAGGTGGGGTTTTACCATGTTGGACAGGCTGGTCTCAAACTCCACACCTCAGGTGATCCACCTGCCTTGGCCTCCCAAAGTGCTGGGATTACAGGTGTGAGCCACTGTGCCCAGCCAGGGTAGTTATATCTTAATTTATTTATTGGTTGCCTGCTGTTGGACATTTGGACTTTTTACTCATTTTTTTACTATTATAAACTGTGGGAACATCTAAAAAATGAAATATTTTTCTATATCTTTAGTTTTGTTTCTGTTTTTCTGAGATGGAATTTTACTCTTGTTGCCCAGGCTGGAGTGCAATGGTGCAATCTCAGCTTACTGCAGCTTCTGCCTCCTGGGTTCAAGCAATTCTCCTGTCTCAGCCTCCTGAGCAGCTGGGATTACAGGCATGTGCCACCATACCTGGCTAATTTTTTTTTGTATTTAGTAGAGACGGGGTTTCACCATGTTGGTCAGGCTGATCTTGAACTCCTGACCTCAGGTGATCCACCCGCCTTGGCCTCCCAAAGTGTTGGGATTACAGACATGAGCCACTGCACCCAGCCTATGTCTTTAGTTTTTAGGATAACCCAAATTTTATGGGTTAATGGACATGAACTTTTAAAGGTTTGTGATATGTGCTGCCTACTTATCTTTTGAAAGTTTCATTAATTTATAGATTTATAGATTTTTGGGTTTTTTTTCTATTTTTTTCTTTCTTTTTTAAAAAAATCTATTTAGCTAGATGAAATTTCCTCAGTAAATTTATAGATTTTTGAGGGAGTCTAATGGTGGATGAAAAATCCATCTCCACATACAATGGGATAGTAGATATTTATATAAACTTGTATGTTGATTAATTAATTTTGAAAATCTTGTTAATGTGTTCCTCCCTCACTCCCTCCCTCTCAAAACATCTTTATTATTATTATTATTATTATTTTTGAGACTGGTCTTGCTCTGATACTTAGGCTGGAGCAATCTGGGTTCACTGCAGTCTCCTCCTCCTGGCCACAAGTGATCCTCCCACCTCAGCCTCAGTTCTGGAGTAGCTGGAGCTACAGGTGTGCACCACCACCCTGAACTATTTTTTGTATTTTTTGAAGAGACAGGATTTGGCCATGTTTCCCAGGCTGGTCTCAAACTCCTTCAAGCAATCTGCCTACCTTGGCCTCCCAAAGTGCTAGGATTACAGGTGTGAGCCACCATGCTCAGCCTCTTAATATTTTTGAAGTATCATTTATGGCAGTTATCTGAAACTGCAAAAAGTGAAACTGCATATAAGGGGGGACCACTGTACTAATGTTATCAATCTGTAGAAGATTGAGGGAAATTTGGTACTCAGAGACAGGAACACAGAATTTTTCTCTGTGTTTAGGATTAAGAGGTAATGTGTAATAGAAAATGTTTCCTTATTGATAATTTTCTGAGAATATGCCCAATGAATCCCATTTTTTATTAACCATTTTTATTTGTTTATTATTTTAATTTTAGCTGAAGGAGAATTTAAGAAACACAGAGCGGATACATCAGGAGACTCTTAGAAGACTGGAAAGCAGATTTTTTGAAGAAAAGGTACAGATTATTAGGGCTAATTTAAAATGTTTTTTTTACTAGAATAACATAAGTGTATTCACATGCATTCTGAGACATCAGCCTTCCATTTGGTATCTTATTGGAAGATTAGAAGATTGTTGTTATAGCTCAATAAAATCAAGGAAAATAAAACCTTCTAGAAATCTCAATATCTACTCTCCTATTCAGAGATTCTTGTCCTCTTCTGAAGGCTTTGGGACATGTCTGCCTCAGCTTGATATTCCCCTGATGAGACTAAAGCTACGTGTACTCCATTATATAGGGAAGATGAGAATAGAGAAATCACTCTGGTATGTGTGCAAAAATGTTTCCTTAGTCAAGCTGAGCTAAAGGTGTTAATCAGAAATATTACTTAGGTCGGGTGTGGTGGCTCATGCCTGTAATTCCAGCACTTTGGGAGGCTGAAGTGAGTGGATTACCTGAGGTGACAGAGACCAGTCTGACCCTATCTCTACAAAAATACAAAAATTACTCAGGCGTGATGGTGTGTGCCTATAGTCCCAGCTGTTCAGGAAGCTGGGGCAGGTGAATTGCTTGAACCCAGAAGGCAGAGGTTGCTGTGAGGCAAGATTGCACCATTGCACTCCATCCTAGGTGGTAGAGTGAGACTCCATCTCAAAAAAAAAAAAAAGTTCCTTAGCATAACACAGCTTCCAACTTTTTTGTGTTTCTGAAGTTAATTCTCCAAATTGTGGGAAGTACATTGGAACACTCCTACAGAATCCTTTCAGAGGCCTCATGGTTATTCTTTATTTTAATCTTTAATTTTTTTATTCTTAGGGAAGAATTAAATAGAGTCTTTCAGAAATTGGTAGGAGTGTAGGCACTTGAGGGTGGGGCAAATGAGGTTCTGTTTGTTTGCTTGTTTATCTGAAACAGGGTCTTGCTCTGTGTCACCCAGGCTGGAGTGCAGTGGCACAGTCACAGATCACTGCAGGCTTGACCCCCACCTCCTGGGCTCAAGTAATCCTCCTACCTCAGTCTCCTGAGTAGTTGGGGCTACCGACATGTATCCACATACCTGGCTAATTTTTATTTTTTGTAGAAATGGGGTCTCACTGAGCCAGGTGCGGTGGCTCATGCCTGTAATCCCAGTACTTTGGAAGGCCAAGGTGGGTGGATCACTTGAGGCCAGGAGTTTGAGACCAGCCTGGCCAACATGGCGAAACCGCATTGCTACTAAAAATACAAAAATTAGCTCGGCATGGTGATGTGCACCTGTAATCCAGCTACTCAGGAGGCTGAGGCAGGAGAATTGCTTGAACTTGGGAGGCAGCAGTTGCAGTGAGCCAAGACTGCTCCACTGCACTCCATCCTAGGCAACAAAGTGAGATTCGGTCTGAACAACAAAAACAACAACAACAAAAACAATCTGAAATGGGATCTCACTGTGTTGCTGGTCTGAAACTCCTGGGCTCTAGCAATCATTTCATCTTGGCCTCCCAAAGTGTTGGGGTTACAGGCATGTGCCACCATGTGCTGCTCCTATGAGGTTTAGACAAAAGGAATTGCTATGGAAAGTGACTCTAGGTTTCCAGTTTGTGTATGGATAAAGCTGGAGGAAATGGGGCAAGAGCAGCACCCTGGTGCTTTTCCTCTGAGGCCCTTCCTGGCACTGTCAGGGATGGAAGCCTTCAGGAATAGGCTGTTCTCATGAGCCTCTCCTATTCCACCCTAATCTTGATCTCTTTTCTACTGAGTGTAGAAAATGAAGGTTAGAAACAGTCAGTCAGTTTACAGAATACCTGAATAACAGTGCTTATGTAAATAGGATTTTTATGTATGAGAGTAGATGGCTGCTGGCCTTTCCCTCATGGTTATAAGATAGTTACTGCAGTTTGAAGTTTTGTGTTAAAGACAAGAAGGGAACTCCAGCTGTGTCTGTCCCTTTTATCTGGAAGCCAAAACAACTTTCCCAGAAGCTCCAACAACTTTCCCAGAAGCTCCTAGCACATTTCCTCTTACATCTCACTGACCAGAACCATGTTATAAAGAATGCTGGGTGGGGGCGTGGTGGCACATGCCTGTAATCCCAACACTTTGGGAGGCTGAGGCAGGTGGATCACAAGGTCAAGAGATCAAGACCATCCTGGCTAACATGGTGAAACCCTGTCTCTACTAAAAATACAAAAATTAACTGGGTGTGGTGGTGCGCACCTGCAGTCCCAGCTACTTGGGAGGCTGAGGCAGAATTGCTTGATCCTGGGAGGCAGAAGTTGTAGTGAGCCAAGATTGCACCACTGCACTCCAGCCTGGTGACAGAGCTAGACTTCGTCTCAAAAAAAAAAAAAAAAAAAAAAAAGAATGCTGGGTGGCACACGCTGTCCTCCCATCTACTCTGGAGACTGAGGCTCAAGGATTGCTTGAGCCCAGGAATTCAGGGCTGCAGTGAGCCATGATTGTGCCACTGTACTCCAGCCTGGGCAACAGAGCAAGTCACCCTCACCCTCTCTCTTTTTTTTCTCTCTCTCTCTCACACACATACACACACACACACTCTCACACACTCACACGCTTCTTCATGCGCGTGTGTGCTTGGGAAAGTGAGTGTTTTGTTTTCCCAGCCACTAATAGAAGCTGGGAAGGAAAAAGAAGGATGGGAATGAATGTTGGTTTGGACATCCACAGCAGGGTCTGCCTCCCCATGTTAGGTATATACTTCATGGATATTTCTTCTATGCTGGTTTGAGCCCCAGTGCTGCTGCTTCATGGCATTGAGCTTTCCAATAGGCCTGTTTATTTACTTCATACCTTGGCATGCCCCACACAGCTATATAAAGGATTTTCCAGGTCATTGGTGTTTGGTTTAATTTTCCAATTTCTTTCTTTCTCTACTTTGAATCACAAAGCCCTGTCCTCCTACATCTGTCCAATATATATATATATATACACATATATATATACATACACATACATACACACACACACACACACACACATATATATATTTATTTATTTATTTATTAAAGACAGAGTCTCACTCTGTTGCCCAGGCTGGAAGGCAATGGCATGATCACAGCTCACTGCAACCTCCACCTCCCAGGTTTAAGCAATCTGCTGTTTCACCCTCTCAAGTAGCTGGGATTACAGGTGCATGCCATGATGCCTGGCTAATTTTGTATTTTTTAGTAGAGACGGTTTGACCGTGTTGGCCGGGCTGGTCTCGAACTCCTGACCTCAGGTGATCCACTCGCCTTGGCCTCCCAAAGTGCTGACATTACAGGCGTGAGCCACCGTGCCCAGCCTCTACATCCATATTTTTATATTGCTATTTCCTCTTTCTGGAATGCCGTCCTCCAGCTCTGGATCATTCTTATTTAGAGCTCAAATACCATTTCTTTAAAGAGAGATTTCCTAAACTCTAATCTAAAATGAGGCTGGGAGGAGAGATCCAAGATGGCCGATTAGCAACAGCTCAGGAATGTAGCTCCCAGTGAAAGTGCAGAGAACGAGTGGATGCCGCACTTTCCGACGAATTTTTATTGCCCACAGACTGGGAGATTCCCGGCAGAGGAGCCACAAGGGTCGCCAGCGTGACTCTTTTGGCCCACGCGGCTCTTTTGCTGGTGCCCCAGTGCGGCACTTCTCGGTGCGGAGTATACGGACAGACGGGCTCGGCTGGTCCCATCCCCACAAGGAAAACAGCAATGGGAAGCGCTGAGAACTGAGAATTTCACAGCAAGCACAGCGAACCCGGGAAAGTCCGGCTCTGTGGGGCACGGGTGTCCACCAAAGGAAAACTAAGAAACAAAAAACTTCATCACCGGGCGGAGAGACGTCCAAGATGGCCGCGTAGCAGCAGCTCAGGATTGTAGCTCCCAGTGAAAGCTAAGAGAGCGAATGGATGCTGCAATTGCAGACAAATTTTTGATGCCCACAAACTGGGAGATTCCCGGCGAAGGAGCCACACAGGTCGCCAGCGCGACTCTTTTGGCCGGTGCGGCGCTTCTCGGTGCGGAGTATACGGGACTCAGTGCCCTTTTAGTCGGGCTCAGCTGGTCCCATCCCCACAAGGAGAACAGCAATTGGAAGTGCTGAGGACTGAGAGCAAGCACAGCTGAACCCGGGAAGCATAGCAAGCACAGCTGAGCCCGGGAAGGCCCAGCTCTGTGGGGAAGGGGCGCCCCCAGAAGGAAAACTAAGAAACAGAAAAAACTTCATAACCAACAAGCCAAACGTCCACTCAGAGACCCAATCTGAAAGTCAGCAATTACAAAGACGACAGGTGGATAAATCCACAAAAATGGGAAGAAACCAGTGCAAAAAGGCTAAGAACACCTGAAATCAGAATGCCTCTCCTCCTACAGGGGATCGCAGCTCCTCATCAGCAAGAGAACAAGGCCTGACGGAGGATGAGTGTGATGAACTCACAGAATCAGGCTTCAGAAGGTGGATAATAAGAAACTTCTGTGAGCTAAAA
>CAUYQU010010406.1:0-10506 GCA_963574635.1 Cheracebus regulus | reverse complement strand
TCCCCGCTTCCCCTCCACCTAGCCCTATGACTGTTGTTCCCTTCCCTTTGCCCAAGTGTTCTCATTGTTCATCACCCGCCTGAGTGAAAACATTCAGTGTTTGGTTTTCTGTTCTTGTGTCAGTTTGCTGAGAATGATGGTTTCCAGATTCATCCATGTCTCCACAAAGGACATGAACTTACCATTTTTTATGGTGCATAGTATTCCATGGTGTATATGTGCCATGTTTTCCCTGTCCAGTCTATCATCGATGGGCGTTTAGGTTGGTACCAGGTCTTTGCTATTGTAAACAGCACCGCAATGAACATACATGTGCATGTGTCTTTATAAAAGAACGATTTATAATCCTTTGGGTATGTACCCAGTAATGGGATTGCTGGGTCAAATGGAATTTCTTTTTCTAGATCCTTGAGAAATCGCCACACTCTTCCACAATGGTTGAACTAATTTACACTCCCAACAGTGTAAAAGTGTTCCTGTTTCTCCACATCCTCTCCAGCATCTGTTGTCTCCAGATTTTTTAATGATGGCCATTCTAACTGGCGTGAGATGGTATCTCAATATGGTTTTGATTTGCATTTCTCTAATGACCAGTGATGATGAGCATTTTTTCATATGTTTGTTGGCCTCATATATGTCTTCTTTTGAAAAGTGTTCATATCCTTCACCCACTTTTGAATGAGGTTGTTTTTTTCTTTCATATCTGTTTTAGTTCTTTGTAGATTCTGGTTATTAGCCCTTAGATGGGTAGATTGCAAAATTTTTTTCCCATTTTGTGGGTTGCCGATTCACTCTAACGATGGTTTCTTTTGCTGTACAGAAGCTCTGAATTTTAATTAGATCTCATTTGTCTGTCTTGGCTTTTATTGCCATTGCTTTTGGTGTTTTAGTCATGAAGTCCTTGCCTATGCCTAAGTCCTGGATGGTTTTGACTACGTTTTCTTCCAGGGTTTTTATGGTGTTAGGTTTTATGTTTAAGTCTTTAATCCATCTGGAGTTAATTTTAGTGTAAGGTGTAATTTTGTGTATACAGGGCGATTAGGCCCGCCTCTTCCGCTGTAGGCGCTGCTGGGTTGTCAAGAACGCCGTCCCGTTGCTACGTAGGCTTCCTGTGATTTTTGTTAAAACACGTAGTCTAGTCCCACCCCTGTAATGGTGGGTTGTGCCCTTCCTCCACTGGGCTGGCTCATTCAGGATTCCGCTGACTGTGGCACTGGCTGTGCAACCCGCTAGCGTCAGAGCTTGAGCCGTCTGGGGTTTGTGGGGGAGGGGAGGAACCCACCCAGCAGCACCCGGTCATGTCCCACTCTCAGCTTCCTCTCTATCCAGTCATGGGGTAGGGGCCCACCCAGCTGCTACCACTTAACAGCTCCCTCTCTCTCCGGGTCGGCGGGGAAGGGGCAATGGCGCAGTCCGCAGGTTCTCCAGGCCGCCTGTTGGGTTTATGCGTCTTGTTTAGGTCTGTGTGCCAATCGGGGACACCGTCCTGGATTATTATTCAACCCCGAGCTTGTAATTCGGGGCACTTGACTGGCAAAGATCCCCTGTTCTGTGTATTGCTGAGGCTTTGTGGGGAGCGCTGTATCCGGACTGGAGTGCCAGAGTGGGAGCCTCCAACTCGCCGGTCAGATGCACTTTCGGGGTCGGTCTGCCCTGAGTGGGCTTTGCTCACTGTCTGACCAGACCCCTTGAAATGCACCTGGTACGTCGGCCGGAGCTAGGAGATCTCTGGATTTCTGCGTCTCTCTCGCTGGGTGTTGTGCGCTGGAGTTGTATCTATTCAGCCATCTTGGATCCTGGGTGTGGTTTTTAATTTTTTTTAGCTTGGGATTTTCTAGAGTTCTTGAATCTGTATGTTTATATTTTTCCCTCAGTTGGGACATTTTGAGCCATTATTTCTTTATCTTCTCATTCTGGAACTCCAGTTACATCTGTGTTTGAGTACTTGATTTCCATAGGTCACTAAAGTTCTTTCCTCTTTTTTCTCTGTTCATATTGGATAGTTTTGATCTATATTCTAGTTCACTGACCTATTTTTTTTTTTTTTTTTTGGAGACAGGGACTGAGTCTCTTGCCCGGGCTACGGTGCAGTGCCACAATCATCATCATTCACTGCAGCCTCAAACTCATGGGCTCAAATGCCTCAACCTTGCAAGAAGCTAGACATGCCCAACTTTTTTTTTTTTTGTAGAGATAGATAGTGGGGGGTCTCACTATTTTGCCCAGGCTGGTCTTTAACTCCTGGACTCAAGCGATCCTCCTACCTCAGCCCTCCCACAGTGTTGGGATTACAGGTATGAGCCACCATTCCTAGCCTTCTAAAAAAATTATTTCAGATTTTGTCCCAAGTTTATAACTATTATCTATGGGAAGAAAGATTAAATTACAATTGAAAACTTGTATTTTTTTTTAAAAATCCACAGAATCTCTCCAAACACTATCATGGCATTAAATAATGCTTTATAGAAAACGTCAAGTAACCAGACCATGGTACATCATAACTCCTTGCAGATATGTCTTCACTGAGTTGTGATTATGCACTATACTTCGAAAACATCACTATAGCCTGGTGCAGAGCCTGTGCCTATAGTCTCAGCTACTCAGGAGGCTGAGGCACGAAGGTCACTTGAGCCCAGGAGTTCAGGGCTCTCAGACACCATGATCATGCCTATGAATAGCCACGTGGTGCTCCAGCCTGAGCAATGTAACACAACCCCATCTCAAAAAAAAAAAAAAAAAGTCACAGTAAGAATCCTTATGCAGTGAATTACTGGTTGAAGCTGTTGTTCACTGGCTTTTAGACAAATATAACTGTTCAATTTAAGGAAAATTTTTTTCTCTACAAATTGCTGAGCACTTTGCATTCATTCTTCCCAGTGAAGTGGCTATTACCGGCATCCTTTCCTCATACATAACAAAGGCTCAGGAGCTTGCCCGCACAATTTTAGTCAGCTGGCAAGGCTAGTACTAAACTTGATGCCGATTATAGACTGGAGATTTCTAACTTGAATGTAATGTTTCCTGTTCCACATTCCAGAAATGGGCAAAAAAAAAAAATCCTTTTTATTAGGTTTGGCTTTATTACTAAATGCCAAGCATTACTTGAAACCCTCTGGAGGCATGTGTTTTGTTTGCCCTTTCTAGATACAATGCTCCTGAGAAGACAGCATTTTTCAGAGAAGGCAGTTTCCTCCCCCAGTGGATTTAAGAGATGGCCCTTTCTGGATACAAAGAAATGGAACAGTGGTGACCTCTCCAGGTTGGAACTTACCGCTTCTGTACAGTGGCAAAATGATGACATGTAACCTTGCTGTTTATTGTACTTTGTATATTTCCTCTTCAAAATCTTACTCTATCCTCTGCACTGTTAATAGTAACCTATGACATAATTGTAAATATTCAGCTTTTTGATAACTTTTGTATTTTGAAATACCTCCTTTAAAATAAAATTGTTGACTAGATATTTGTGACATTTTCCTGTATCATCTGGAGACATAAAAAGAGATAAAGGAAGGTAGTTCTGAAGGACATTGTCAAGTTTGGGCAACACGGATGTGAACAGTGTAAAAAGCTTGAAACGAGAAGTTTATACAAATCACAGCTATTAAGCAGAATCAGAGAAGCAAAACATCAAAAATTAAGAAAACCAATCAAGTAAAGAATAAATGAAACTATAAGCTTTTATCTGCCAAGTCATTCTATTGCATACAACAGAATTCCCATCCCAAAAGTAAGTCATTTGATTTCTGCTGAAAACATGCATTATTTGGAATCTTCTTTGAGGCTGTGCAAAGGTTTCTTCCCCATATCACACATACAACACACACCATTCGAACACACACTCTCTCTCCAAGGGAGTCCGTACTTTTCCCACATCAGTATATGCTTCCTTGCCATTCAAGGCCAGACACCAAAGTCTGAGCAGCTAACAAACAGAAATGAGTCAGGGAGTCAACTGTGAATGAATCTGATAATAGGATTTTACAGTTATGTCCCCGGCAACCTGAGCATTACAGTGGTACCCAGAAGCCCAAGATGCCAGTAACATATAGCATCCAAGTATCCCACCTGCATGATGCCTCCAACTTTATGACCCGTCCTTCCCTCCCAGTGGCCGGCTGGAGAACAGGCCGGAGGCCGTGGCCTTACTAAGTGGTACAAAGTTATCTTAAAACCTACTCGCAGTCCCCTGCTTCCTCTATGTCTATAGGCAAATGGTAAGGTTGTAGGAATAACCACAGCACCTGGCATTGTGAGAGTGGGCGCATTCTATTCTGGGAGTTACAGGCCTTAGGCGTCTACCCATAAGCATACTCACACTGGAGCTTGTTTTGGGAGCTACTCATCCTAGTACAAATAATAATCTACCCCGTCAATAAATTTAAGAGATCAAATCATTGTGCTACAGAACTACCAACACTTAACAAGATGAAGGATAAAGCTGACTGGTTTGTAAGTAACAAAATGGCCAAGACTCAACAGATCTCAACAAGAGCAAGTATACAGTTTTATGCAGCAGAGATGGTGTGTGGCATCAAGTGGCTCCAAAAGGCCACATCATTGGTGGCTCCGATGAAGACTCAACCCCAATAAAGACCATTCAGATTCACATCCAAACTGCTACAGAACCACCAACTCCCTCCTACCATGAGTCTCAGTCATTCACCTCATGGTCACGAGGGCTTCAAAGAGGAATCAAACAGACCTATGTTGCCGTCCTCATATAATAAAGGGCATATTTACAATTTTTAATTCTAAAAGAAATGCTATTTATTGTGCTTAAAACATTTAAAATTAAAAACAAAATCACAATGACCAAGTGAAGGACACTAGGCAGCGTTCTGCTACATGGAGATTCAAGTCCCTTTCCTGGGGCTACAGAAGAACTAGGGAGAAGTGACTTGCAAATCCAAAAGGAACAAAAATGGAAGAACATGAATAGGAAAGCCAGCCTCACCCTAGTGGTGAGAAAACCTTTCCTGAAGCAGAAAAGTTTCAAGATAGACTTTAACAAAGACAGGGTCATGACTCGGCAGGCAAGGGCTTAAGGCAATGTTTTATTTCCATAATGAGTTAATCTCCTTAAAGGACATTTTTTCACACTGGTAAATACAGTTTAAATGTCTCAAGAACTTTGTCTCATCACCCAAACAAGACTACCAGTTCCTTAAAAGCAGGGAATACAATCCTTATTTTACATTCATTTTAGTATATACCTCACAGAGGTAGCACAGACCTCTGAGCAATTACTGACAAGATTAAAAAATAGCTAGACATCTAAATTCCAGGGCAGGTCCACAGCCTCAGGGCCACTCAGTACATACAGTTATAGGAATAACCCCAACTTCCAACAGGGTTTGTGGAAGCCATCACAGGATAGGACCAGATTTCCTACTGGCAAAGTGAACAAAAACCAGTGTTCATTTTGTCCCCCACCATAGTGAACTTAACAGCCTGACCCAGCCTGGTTCCTACTGGTTTGAACCCAATGGATTGAGACTCCAGCAGGATAAGAATGTCTGAGAATCTTCTGGAGCCTCCCACACTGCAAAGCCCCATAACAGACCTCTCCGTGAAATCCTATTCACAGCAGAGACGTAGTCAGCACACACAGAGGGAGTGAGCTGGGAATCCGAGTTTTGACTCCTCAACTGCCAATGTTATGTTTCACACAAACAGGTTAGTAAGGAATACAGTGAGCTTTTTGATCTAATCATTTGCAAATTAATAAGGAAGTAATATACCAACATAATATTTTGCTATACAAGATGACAATCTTAAAAAGAATTTATACATGTATGATTTGGAACATTTTTATTCCTAATTTATACTTTGAAAGATATCTGATAATGCACAAAGAATACCCAGTTCTAGGTGGTGACTGTTTTGTATAATCATTTATTTACAAAATTTCACCACATAATAGGAACTACCTTTAAAAAAAAAAAAATCAGCATAGGTCCTATCAAGGCCATTAGGATAAATTCTTAAGCCTACAAAAGACGCCTTAGTATTACTGTTCCCAGGCTCATTATTAACTAAAATCTGACTCCGAAGTCCAGGTGTAGTTTCTAGTTCCAATTCTGCAGTCATTCAGAAGCAAGTCTAACTAGATTGACAGGGGACAGTGGAGGACCCAGGCAGTCCTATCAACCTCTATAAGAGGTGTACATGAGCCTACTGCTCATACCCTTCTAGCTGTACCACCTGTATTGATCATGGGACACCAGGTCATCCCATTATGCTAAAACATGGTTGCTCTGGGAAAAAACAAAGCTTTCTCTAGAGCAGCTGGACTGGTCAGGAAGGAGAGTAAAAAGTGGCTGTTGTTAGTGAAAAATGATTTCATTTCTTCGAACTTTTTCCTTTTCCTTTTCTGGACTCCTTATCTTTTTCTGGTTTTGAAGGCTTTGAAGATTTTGTCTTTTTCTGTTAGGGGGAGGGAGAAGATAACAAAATAGTTAACAGCTGTGTTGATGAGTAAACGAAGTAAGTTCATCTCTACAACAAATCTATCTTTACCTGCAACTTAATTAAAAAAGAAGAGAGGCTGCAAACATCAAAATCTTGAACGACTGCTACCGTGAGGCGCTTACTTTCAAGCAACAGTTGCACTACTTATAGCCTTTAAAAGCTGGCAGTAAAAACTGAGAGGGCATTTAGAATTTAGAACTAAGATCCGTTCCCCAGGTAAAGTAGCTTCTTCATTTAAAACAGAGGTATACTTAAGACAAAATAAGAGAAAATTTACAAATAGGGTAATGTTTACATGAAGAATTTCCTCTTCTTTCAGTTTCAGATTAGAGGTGTAAACACAGTCATTTTGTGAAAGGGGAAGAGAGAGAGACAGACAGACCAGAGAGGGTCTAAATGAGCCACGGTGGAGAAGCCCACTATTCCTTTTCCTGCGTATAGAAAACAGAAATGAAGGGCAAGAAGCACCCACACTCAGCAAAGGACAGAGGAGGATCAGACGAGATTCCCTGGCTCAGCCAGCTGTAAACAGCAGCCTGATACAACAATTGATTTGCATCTTTCCTAGCAAAAGACAAGAATGTTTTGCTCTGAGAGACTTCTACAAAGCAGTTTAGTGGCTATAGCAAACCATAAACAGCAGAAGAAACTTTTGTTAAAAACATTTTTCTTGAAACCATACACCAATGGCCAGATCAATAAAAATGGTACTTTTCCTAACAGAACATACGGCCATGAATATCATGGCCTGTTTTGTTGTTTGGCTCTTCAACTACTCTAAGAAACTGTTTATAAAAATGAAATCTATACCATCTCCACCTTCAACCATGATGACTAAAAAAACTTATTATTTTCAATTTACTCTATGTGCTGAAAAGCCCCTATTATTCACCAGGCAAGGAAAGACCATCTACTTTGAGGTCCTCCTGTCTGTGGCTTAAAATACTACCTTGATCATGGCATCAGTCTCTATAGCATCTTGGTCTTTCTCATCAGATTGAGAGTCATCTTCATTTAACTCTTCATTGTATTCTGAATCCAGGGATGGGCTTGTGCTATGTCTAGATGCCTTTACAGCTTGAAGTGAATATGGAGTAAGGTGGGCTTCCTTATTGTAAGCTCTTGTGAAGGCTGCTTTCACCTATATGAAAGGAGTAGAGGGAGTTTTTAAAAATCTAAGTGCCAAATAATTCTTTTAAACTCTGAAAGTCTAAAAGAGACCCTGGGAGCCCCTTGCAACTGTTTGCAAAATATTTATAAATATGCATGTAAATCTAAGCATGTGCATTTTTCTATGGATAAGTTCCATATTTTTCATAACACTCTTAATAGAGCCCATGACAAAAAAGAGTGAAGGCTGGGCACGGTGGATCACGCCTCTCCATGAGAATCTTGAACCTGGGAGGCGGAGGTTGCAATGAGCTGAGATCATGCAACTGCACTCCAGCCTGGGTGAGAGTGAGATTCTGTCTTCAAGAAAAAAAAAAAGTTATTTGGGAACTTCAGACAAACAAACAAAAGGTCACTTCAAGTCATCGTGTTTACCTATTCAGCATTCTCCACATTTCTACAAAGTAGTAAGCAAAGGTAATCAGTGAATCAGTAAATCAAAAAGGGGCTCGGCTGGGCACAGTGGCTCATGCCTATAATCCCAGCACTTTGGGAGGCCAAGGCAGATCATGTGAGGCCAGGAGTTCAAGACCAGCCTGGTCAACATGGTGAAACCCCAACTCTACTAAAACTATAAAAATTAGCTGAGCATGGTGGCATGCAACTGTAATCCCAACTACTTGGGAGGCTGAGGCATGAGAATCGCTTGAACCCTGGAGGTGGAGGTTGCAGTGAGCTGAGACTGCACCACTGAACTTCAGCCTGGGCAACAGAGTGAGACTGTCTCAAAAAAAAAAAAAAAGTATGTGTTTTGGGGGGGCTCATGATAAGGTACAAGTTGGCCTTTAATTTCCAAAAATACATGAATTGCCTTTTCCATAATAATAGTAGTTACTTCAAAATACTCAATAACTTGAAAGCCTTAATTTCCAGCTTCTAAACATAGTTCCTGAATTAGTCCATGAATTCTAACAATGGATGTCTGTTGTAAGAATTTATTGATAAAGTCAGGTAAAAATTCTGGAGAGGACAAACTAGACATAGAGAAGATATAAAGAATATGTCTTCTAAAACACATTCGTTACACACGTATAAGAGTAGGGTACTGCATGTTACATATTCCTAATGTATCACTTTAGTTTTTCGTGCTCATTATAAGAAAAGTAGGGATAGAGAAGATTATCCAACTGGAATAAATACTGAATCCACAGATTAGGTAGACTAAAAAAGAAAATGTATAAAAATCCTCAGCCAGTAAACACATTTTTACAATCCATTACCACCAGAGCTCATAGCTCACTTAATTCCCTAGACTCATCCTCCCACCCTTTATAAAGAAGATGTTTATATTTGCTCCTCAAATTTCTCTTCTTGCTTTTTCACTGAGCATAAAGCAATGATAGAAATACAAATTGTAAAATCCAGAAGTCTACTCTTTTTTTTTTTTTTTAGACGGGGTTTCACCATGTTGTTCAGGCTGGTCTTGTACTCCTGACCTCAGGTGATCCTCCCGCCTTGGCCTCCAAAGTGCTTGGATTACAGGCGTGAGCCATCACACCCGGCCCAGAAGTCTGCTCTTAATGCTGCATTCAAATAGTATTTTTGGAAAATACAGGCAATAAGAAGCAACAAGCATTTAAGGGAAAAAAGAAGTAAATCTTTTTTTAAAGCATCTAAAACACCTCTGACATATTGCTAGTACAAACCTGGCAATTACAAAATAGTGGAGAACCAGAAAGTGACACAATTTACCTTGGGGTCCAGCTTTGAAAAGGGACTAGGTTTGCCACCCCAGCTGCTAATTTCCATGATATTCTCAAAGTCTTCTTTCATCAAATAATATGTGTCCATAAGTGCAACAACATCCTGTACTCCATCTACTCCTTGTGAGGTCAAAGGCTGTACAAGTGCATCCCTTAGATGTGACAGATAATCCGTGTTTACCGTTCTTTTGCTGGAGTAAGTTCTGAAACCACAAAAAAAGAGACATAGACAATGGCAAACTATCAAGTCAAGTCATACTGTGCATATCAGCACTGAGTTAATTCAGGCAGAGTTCAATCCAATTTCAATATTGATGAATGGAATGTCTACTAGTTGACAGCCAGCTGGTGTAGGGAAAGTCCAGCACCACAGCAGAGAGTAATGGATACACATCAATGTGCCCAACGGAAGTTTTCTATTTACCTATATCGTGACTAAAAAAACAAATGTGGGTCCTACTTCTACCCTACTCTTAAGGCCCAGGCAACAGAGTGTTTCTTTGTGTTCATAAATGTTACTCATTCTAAGTTCCAAAATATTAAAAACATCAATAGAAGGCAATGAAATCAATTCCCTATCTCAAGTGTGTGAATGTGTGTAATACCTTTTGGTCTCTGATTATAATATACAAAATTATATATGAATGCTTCCCTCACATTTCCTAATACTGTTACTCTGAACCCTTCAGTTCTAGAGCTGGCTTTTCCCCAATTCTAAGGAAACTGCAGAGTGTTCCCACAAAATCAAAAAGTGATCCACACTGGCCAGAGGAAGGTTTAGGGAAATGGTCTCGTCTGAGAACTAAAATGTTACCATAAAATGACTTTCTCTCTTAAATGCTGTCACTTCTTAAAAACAGAAAACAGAAATAGAGATCCAAGATGGCCGATTAGCAACAGCCCAGGAATGTAGCTCCCAGTGAAAGCACAGAGAACGAGTGAACGCCGCACTTTCCGACGAATTTTTGTTGCCCACAGACCGGGAGATTCCCGGCAGAGGAGCCACACAGGTCACCAGCGCGACTCGTTTGGCCGGCGCGGCTGTTTTGCCGGCGCTCCAGCGCGGCGCTTCCCGGTGCGGAGTGTACGGGACGGACGGGCTCGGCTGGTCCCATCCCCACAAGGAAAACAGCAATTGGAAGCGCTGCAGACTGAGAGT
>CAUYQU010010405.1:0-83740 GCA_963574635.1 Cheracebus regulus | reverse complement strand
ACCATTTATTAAACAGGGAATCCTTTCCTAATTACTTGTTTTTGTCAGGTTTGTCGAAGATCAGATAGTTGTAGATGTGTGACATTGCTTCCAAGGCCTCTGTTCTGTTCCATTGGTCTACGTCTCTGTTTTGGTACCAGTGCCATGCTGTGCCGATTACTGTTGCCTTGTAGTATAGTTTGAAGTCCAGCAGCATGATGTCTCCAGCTTTGTCCTTTTTGCTTAGGATTGTCCTTGTTCTTTTTTCTTAGGATTGTCTATGCAGGCTATTTTTTGGTTTCATATAAAGTGTAAAGTGTTTTTTTTCCAGTTCTGTGAAGAAGATTATAGTTAGCTTGATGGGGATAGCATTGAATCTATAAATCACTTTGAGCTGTATGTCTGTTTTCACGATATTGATTCTTCCTAACCATGAACATGGAATGTTTTTCCATCTGTTTGTGTCTTCTTATTTCTTTGAGCAGTGGTTTGTAGTTCTCCTTGAAGAGGTCCTTTACCTCCTCTGTCAGTTGTATTCCTAGGTATTTTATTCTCCTTGTAGACAATTTACCTCTTTAAAGGCCCTAAATCCAAATGAAGTAACATTCTGAGTTACTGAGGATTAGAATTTCAACACATAAATTTCGGGGTGCAGGGAACACAAGCAAGCCTATAGCGTTGTCCATATCAAATAATTTTTATACCTTCACCATCAAGCTTAGGAAAGGATGCATATTGGACACTCAGTGAAAGAAGGCTGATGCCAAAATTAATGCTTATTTCTATCATACAACCTTTTTATTCAAGTCATTTTCTAATCTCTTGCTCAACCTGCTACAGCTTTGTTTCCCCATACTTTTTATAACTCTCTGCACTTCTCTTCATAGGATCTCTCAGGAAACCTGGCCACTGCTGTCAATTCCTTTCCTCTGACACATGGCCCACTGCCCTTCTTGAATCTGGCCTGCCTGTACCTAATTTTACTAATAGCATAGTTGAAAATAACATTGTGAAACTTCTGAGCCCAACCTTTTGGAAGTCCGGCTGCTTCTGCTTCCTGGCTCTTGAAGTCTTGAATTACTTTTTAAGAAGTTCAGGCTCCTCTGCTGAAATGAGACTCCACGTAGAGGAGCTGGAAACTGAGCTGCTGGAAACATCAGTGAAGACAACATCTTGGACAGATAATGTCTACCTTGAGTAAATATACTGATAGAAAATCTGACCAGAATTACTCTCTCCCTTGAACCGTCTTCCTTGACAACACAACTACTTCTTGGTCCACTTGACTTCACTGAAGCCCCTGCTTCCAATTTACCACGTTGAGGATGGATCGATTATCATAACAATAGAGCATTATTTTGCACTAGCCCAGTATATACAGTAGGCAGTGAGGGCAGTTTCTCTTCTGTCCTTTCCCAAGATGTTAACTGTCTTGGTCCTAAGGAAACTCCAAGCCTCTAAACAATTTAATAAAATTAATGCATTTTTAGGGCAACTTTTATACTTTTAACAAAAAAAAATGATTTCATGTAATTTGAAATCTATTCACTGGAGCAACCATCCACAGAGTAGTTCTCAAGTATTCTTGAACCTGAAATGTCTGTTCAGAAGTAATTGGTACTGTCAACATTTCTTGTACAATTTCAATGAGAAAAAAATTTAAAAGCAGATTCTCCATATGGCAGGTCATTAATCACTGCAATGATAGCTGGGAAGTAAATTAACTGATACTATAACCTCTTCCCCTTCAGAAGCTAAGTAATCATAAAGTTACCACAGGAAAATTGGTTACATCTTAACACATTTCTAAGGAAGGGATGATAATTAAAAATGCTAAAAAATCAAAGTTTTAAACATGTATTTTAAATGTAACACAACCTGAGGACTTCAAGCGTAGAGACGGTGCTACAATTCTCATCTCCTCAGTCACTTCCTGTGTGCTGCTCAGGCCATGCCACTTCCAGCTCCAGGACACCCCTCTACATCCACTGAAGACTTCAGATTCTTTTTGTGTCCTGCTCTCTGTGCAAATGTTGGAGTATTCCCAAAGGACCTGCAGATCCATGTAGACTGCATGTCCCACATCACATCTTCCAAGCATCTCCCTGACGGCAGCACTCAATACCCCAACTACACTCTGGACTATTCTGTTTCCTAGAATTGTTTCACCTCAAAAGAAAAATCACATTGGGATTCTCAGTCCCTCAATTCCTTCATTTTACTTCAGTATTCTTCTCCCATATAATTTTTGTTTCTATCCAGGGCAGATATTATGGTGTGACACTCTCAACTCCCTAAGCCTTTTGCCCTTCTGCCAACCTGTTTTGCTAAACCTCACACAGCTTAAACAGAAACAAACTCTTGGTTTCCTAATTCCCTACTTGGTCTGATGGGAGCTGCTGGAAAACTGTTCAATCACACAACCATATAGATAGTTTGATTTCAAATTTATAAGCCAAAATGTCAAATAAATTTTCAAAGCAATTCACTAAGTAAAACATTTATTATAGAACTCATAAAAGCAGACAAACAAACAAAAAAACGTGTGGAGAAAAAAGGCACCCATAATGCCATCACACAGAAAAATGGCTATCAACTTTTGATGCTTTTCCTTCCAATCTTATTTCTATGCATATAACAGGAATAATGTGCATGTTATCTTACAAAATTCCCCTTAATATTATAAAATGCACTTAGGTAATGTCACAGAATTGATTTTCAATGTCTAATTTTTCAAGACTCCATATCATTCCTCTTTTTAGACATTCTATTATTTATCTTTAACTTTCCGTTACTGGTGGCTATTTAGATTATTACTAACCCACAACTCTAGTTTTTTATTTAGAATGAGTTTCTAAAGATAGAATTAGGGAGCTAAAGAAAATAATGGTTTAAGGTTTCTGATGCACTTTGACAAATCAGCTTTCAAAAAAGTGAGAACAATAGATTCCAATGACACTGGAAGAAAGAACAACTGTTGTCTTGTACTTAGCACAGAGTAACTTACATAACCAATGTGATCATACATGATCGGTGACCAAAGTAGCACTGATAACACTTAAAATTCTTTAAGTGTGTAAAAATCAGATATATTGGCATTTTATCTCTTTGCTTACTAGTAAGATTAAACTTCTCACTTTGTAAGTTTCATAGCATCAATTATTTTTTTGAATTACCTGTTCACAGTTTTAAAGTAATCATTTGAACTGTTCCTGGCCATCTCATTTCCATTCCACGACTTCCAAGTTTGCTTCCTACATTTTAGATGGTATTTAGTCTGTCTGGCAAAAATATTCCCTACTGTTTATCCCAACACACCGTCTTCTGTACTGTGCTGGTTTATTTATGGACGACTCAGAATCTTTTCCCCATATTTTGCTTGTTACTTTGAATCACATGAGCTAGAACCCTGGGGATTACATTTACCTAAATTACACTAGGTGGATTTCAGGTAAGATTTCAATACATCTTTTATGCAATATGTGATAGGCCAAAAAGAAGCAGAAACCATCATTCCTTACAAGCAGCAGTGGCCACACATGTGGGTTTTGGCAGAAGGCAAATGTGAGGCTTTTCTGCCTGGGTGTTTTCCTGCCTGCCTTCCAAGGCAGCTGAGATTATCACTGGCATTTTTCTACAAGACGCATATAAATTAAACTCTTGAATGCTAGCAGTTTCCCTGTAAGGAGTCCAGCTCTGCTTCCAAATTATACGTGTAATCTTTTAGGCTAAACCCCAGGCAAGTGCAAGTGTGGAGAGGCCTCCTAGGGAGAGGTTGCCCTTCCCATACCAGACTTGTTGCACTACCAGTCCATTGTAGTTTTCTGGAGGGAACTGCATTCAAGGAATCTGGTTCTCCAGGACTGGCCATGCTCTTTCATGGAGGGATTTTTATTAGACCCAAGAAGTCTTCAGAACTTTTCAGGCACCTTCTCCCAGACCTTAGTAGAGGACTTGCCCCATGCACTTCTCTCCATTTTGACTCCAAACCTTCCAACTCCTATTTTTACCCTATGACTACCCAATAGCTTCTTGCCTGCTACACAGATATGGCCAATTTATCAAGACAGGGGAATTGCAACAGAGAAAGAGCTTGATTTACACAGAGCCCACTGAAAGAGAGACCATGGTTTTATTACTCAAATAAGTCTCCCTGAAAATTTGGAGACTGGGTTTTTTCTTTTTTAGGTTTTTTTAAAATCTGCTTTAATTGATTAATTGTAAGTAATGCAAATATTCCAAAAATATACACACTTAATGTCATCCTACATTTCAAGTTTTTGAATACAACAAATTTATCTAACCATGAATCTGTAAGCAAGATAGTCAGAATCCCATAGCCCAGTCACAGTGGGAAGCAGATCCCCTACCTTCCAAATGGGATCTTGAAGGGGGAACATGGAGTGAGATGGAACATGGTAAGCAAAGAAGCTCACAAGGCCCAAAGAGGAGGGTCCGCTTCAGGGGCAGGTCCTACAACATTAAAAGAATGGGGCAGCTGGCCCGACCTCTGGCCTCCTCTTCCCTGGCGGAATGTAGATATTTACTGGCGTTTAGAAAAAAGGAGAAAAAGTACTAAACCCATTTAGAAAAAAGGGATCCAGGGAGTACAGTGGTTATGTAACCTACTGAGGACCTGAAGGGGAAAATGCACTTACTTTCTCATATACTTGGCTTGGCTAGGACATGGAGTACCGGACAGCCTTCTGAGAGGAATTTCTGTCTAAATGAAGCCTCAGGAACAGGTAGGGGCAGCAGAATAGAATTATCCATTTCCCAGGGAATGACTGCCTTTAGCCTTCCCATGCTTTTAGCACAAAGCAGCTTCTGGGCCACTGTTACCAGAGGTGAGTTTATACGTTTACAAAATGCTTAAAATCTTTGGGAAGCAGGAGGGAGCTAAACAGAAGGTCCCAGATTAACAGAAGGAAAATTCACTTAACCTCTCTAGTAAGGGACCTATGGGCCTACAGAGTGTCCCCTCTACGATGTGCAGAGTGGAAACCCTTATGTGACCCTTTTCCAAACTGTTCATGTGTCCAAAGCTCCCCCTATGAGAGGGACACGAGCATCAGGCTTTTGATTTAGAAGCCCCATCAGAGAGACACACTGTGTCCCTGAAGAGGCACCTTAAAAGAACTGACCCTGACAGGTAGGCAGATTCCTGGCATGGTTTGAATTGGTGCTGACCAGGCATGGTGGCCTATTCCCTCCCAAAGACCAATCTTAAGTGGGAGGAGCTGATGGTGGAAAGCCCTAGAACAGAGTCTGGGATGAAGTGGCTTCCTCCCTGTCTTGCCTTCCAAAATTGAGTCTGGCCTGATTTCCTCTGAGGAGCAAATTTTACAATCATGCCTTGCCCTGACCCATGGTGAAACTGGAAACTCGACAGCAAATAATGACTAGGCTGGCTCTAGTCCACATGAATGGACCCTGCTTAGGTTTGGCTGAGTTGCTTCTCTGGGGAAAGTGGGAATGGCATTGCTGTGGAGGAGTTGCAGGTCGGCAGCCAGGGTTCCGATGGGAGTGAGGCCTAGAAAGCAGTGCTTCACACAGATGCAGCAGGCACACTCCCACCAAGCCATCCTATTTGGGGTAGGGGACAGGGAGTAGAGAGTGCTGACTGGTTGAGTCAGAGATGAAATCAGAGGAGGTCAAAGTGTGTTCGTCTTGCTGTCTTCTGTTCCTGGGTTGGATCACAGAACTGGTTGAGCCAGATTGCCTATCTGGGTGGCACCAGCTGGTATATCAGAATGCAGGGTCTGAAAAATATTTCAAACAACAATCTTAGGTTTCACAATAGTGAAATTATTCCTAGGAGCAATTGGGGAGGTCCAGAACCCTGTGGTTTCTGGCTTTATGACTCCTAAGCCAAAATTTTTAATCTTATAGCTAATTTGTCAGTCTTACAAAGACAGCAGACTGTCTTTGTTCCCAGGCAAGAAAGAGGTTTGTTTCAGAGAAGAGCTGCTACCATCTTTGTTTCAAAGTTAAACTGTAAACTAAATTCTTCCAAAAGTTAGTCGGCCTATGCCCAGTAATGACCAAGGGCAGCCTGGGAGGTTACAAACAAGATGGGGTCAGTAAGATCAGACCTCTTTCACTGTCATAATTTGTGGAGTTCCTCCACTTGGCTCACAGATCCATAAAGAGGCAGAAGCCTTTTGTTTGGGACTCCCGATATCATGCTCACCATCTGGGCTGCGTCCACCTGATTCTTTCCCTGTTGCATTTCCAGGGGAAAAGTGGAGCACTGAGGAGCCAGTGTCTGCTTATGCTCAACCCTGTGATCTTGGTTTCCCTGAGCTCTGTTATGCTGTGTTAAATCTCTTTCCATGTCAAATATCTAGAGATGTTTCTTTTGCTCTGATAGAAACTTCACTGAATCTATTACTTTTAATGGCAAAAACCACAATTACTTTTGCACCAAGCTAATAGGAGTTCTTTTTCATCCACTTCACAGGGAGAAATGTTGCATTTCCTCCTCAAGGTTAATAATTAATTCTCTCAGTTACGTATTCATTTAAACATGTTTCCTGCATATCTAGTCCTATGTATAATCACTGGCACTGTGTTAGTTCCTAAGAATACAAGGTGAAGAAGATCTGGTCCATGCCTTCAAGGAGTTGGTATCTTATTCAGGAGAGATAAATGGACACATAATTACAATTCACAGGCTAACACAGGGAGCTGTTGGGAAGCAGAGGAAGGTTCCCAATCTAGTCAATGGTTAAGAATTCACAGAGGACTTGATATCGTGACACAGAAAAAAGTCATACCATGAAAACGTGTTGAATAATGCTGAATAGAGATGGAAGCTTGCCAGAGGATGTGAAGCTGAGGAGAAAAAGAAGGAGAAAAGAGGGGAAAGATAATACAGCCAGAAGAGAGGGGAGATCTTTATCCAGGAAAAAGAAATAAGGAGCACTATGTGTGCAAAGAACTGTGGGAAGTTCTGTGTTGTTTGACTATAAAATATGAAATAGAAGAGGGAGAGATGATCATGGGGATGAGGTGGTGGCCAGAAAATGTATTGACTTAGCTGCTGAAAAGAAGAGTTTGGGCTTAATCATGAAAGTAGTCAGAAGTTAAAGGATTTCATCAGAGAAGCTATCAACTAAAAAAATAATGAATTTCTTGAGCAATTTTAATTAAGATCTTCATCATTATTAAGATCATCTGTAACACAGTGCTGAGAAACCAATAATTCTTACAGGCGTCCCGACGATTTCTCATGAAGAAGCATGGGAGACAAGATGTAAATAGGACTAGCAGGAAAGGGCTCTGGCTTCAGACTCTTTGATTATCAAATAATTTAATTAAAATAGTAATGCTCTACTATTTTCACCTCTAAAACTAGCATAGATAAAAATGTTAATCTGCGTGAAGGTATGATGAAGTAGACACGCAGTAATTATTGCAAGCTTCTTTGGAAATCAGTTTAACAATATGCTCCAAGAGCTTCAAAGTGCTCATACCTTTGACCTTGTAATTCCACTCCTGTGGATTATGAATGCAGACAACGATTACCACTACCAAGTGGAAAATAAAACAGCAGTAACTTATATTGCTGTAAAGAATAAATGAGATAATGCTTGAAAAGTGCCTGTAATACTGCCAGGATACAGATGAGTTCAGGGAGTGCGAGGAATCACTCTTTCTTTGTATCTCGATTTTTAAAGTGCTTATGCATTAAATAAGTAGTGAGCAAACCACAGTATGTATTGACTGCCCACTGTGTGCCAGTCTCCATGCCAGTTGCTGACCATATAATAGTAAATATGGTAGGCTTTGTTCTTACCCTTATAATATTTATAGTCTAATGGCAAAAACATGCTCCAAGTAAATAAATTGTACACAATATTACATATGTGTGTATGTATACACACACAGATGATTAAGGAAATGAACATGGTGTTATGCGAGAAAACAGGAGAGAGTAAATTTAGAGAGGACGGTGCAGAGCAGCACTTGTGAAAATAGAAACCTTGCTATAGACTAAACTGTGTTCTTCCAAATTCATATGTTGAAGCCTTAACCCCCAATGTTACAATATTTCGAGATAAAGAGATAATTAAGATTAAATGAAGGCCGAAAGGTGGGTGGTACCCTAATCCAATCGGGCTGTTCTCTTTATACAAAGAGGAAGAGACATCAGAACCCTCTGTCTCCCAAAGGATGCACAGAATGAAAAGGCCAGCTGAGGTCACAGCAAGAAGGAGTGGTCTAGAAAGTGAACAGAGAGGCCTCACTAGAAACCAAACCTAGTGGCACCGTGATCTTTGACTTTTAGCCTCCAGAACTGTGAGAAAATAAGCTTCTGTTGTTGAAACCACCCAGTCCGTGGTATTTAATTGTGGAAGCCCCAGAAAACTAACACAGACGTGAAGGATGGGAGGAGATGGCTATATGCAGAAGGACATTTCCAGGGAGAGAGAACAACAGACACAAGCCGTGGATGCTGAAAGGATCTTGGTGTGTTTAGACAACGGAAAGAAGAGCATTATGCCTGGAATCTTATGTATATATTATGCATATTTCTGAGACATCTTTGGGAAATGGTGCCACGTTGTCATCACTAGCTACAGCAATAAATAGATTTTGGTTCTGAGGATCTGAGTTTCAGTTCAAAGGAGTACGGTGTAATGGAGACAGAGAGAAGAGGCCAGTGTTCCACAGAGTGTGAGGCACTGGTAACTACTGAGTAAATTCAACCTTCACATATTACAGATGTCAAATCCCAAACTCAGAAACACTAGACGTGTTAACAGGGATTAAAACAAAAACAACACACTAGCTAATGTCAGACTTGCTTAAGAACCTAAGTCTCTTATATCCTTTACAAGTGCCTTAAGCAAGCCCATTAAACAAAACCAAATTCCCTGTCTCAAATTGATGTCTCATAATTGAGCTATGGCACCAAACCCGAATTTCTAGAAAAAATGATCTACATGGGGTTGGAATAATTCTAAGAAAACAGAAACTGCAAACTAAAAGAATTAGCTACAAATTATCTTGAATGTATTTGTCTCTATATTCTTAGCACTATTGACCAAGCCCTGTTTGAAGGTTCTGGGACTGCAGGTTTATGAGTCTGTTACATATATCATTTATTTACATTGTACTATAATCTCCCAAAAAAATCCTGACTTTTGTAATTGTAGTAATGATAAGTAATGCAAATTTATTCAGTATTTATGATATGTCTAACAGGTAGCCCACATTTTATAAAACACTTTATCTATGAGGTAAGTACTTTTATTACCAATAAATAAAATAAGATATATATCTATATCTGTATGGATACATATAGATATCCATATATATATCTATATCTATATGGATATATCTATATCGATATTGATATAGATATATCCATATATATATCCAAGGCTACCTAGCTAAGAAAATAAGAAAGCAAAAATGAAGTAGTTTGCTGGTAAGTGTTTAACAACCAGCTTTCTGGAGGCAGAGGACTGTCCTAAATCTATAGACTGAAACTCTGCATCCCTTCAAAATTTATATGTTGAAATCCTAATTCTTCATGTGATGATATTAGGAGGTGGGGCCTTTGGGAGGTTATTAAGTCATGAGGGTAGAGCCATAAGTGGGATTAGAGTCATAAGTGGGATTCATGCCCTTATGAAAGAGAGACAGAGAGCCCCTTGTGCCTTTTGCCATGTGAGGGCACAAAGAGAAGATGTCCAAGAGTAAGGAATCAGGCTATCACCAGACACCAAATCTTCTGGCCACTTGATTTTGGACTTCCCAGCCTCCAGACTCTAACAAATAAAATTCTATTGTTTGTAAGGTATGCAGTCTATGGTATTTTGTTAAAGCACCCTGAACAGTCTAATACTGTTCAGTCTCTAGCATCAGGGTTTCTTCCTGCCTTCAGAGAGTTGGTTGTTAAAGATTTAACAGCAAATCACTTCATGTTTGAATGATTTATTTTCTGGTCTGTAGCATATTAATATTTCTATGGGGTTAATATGCTCATCATGGTTGATTTGGTTGATTTCAATGTGATATCACTAAAGGCAGAGTTGGGAACAGATGCACAGTAGTAGCACACCATTAATAGCATTTTCACTGTAACCGTCAGTTCTCACAAGCCTGAATGACCCAGCCCCAATTACACTATTGCCAATAAAAGCGTGACTCTAGTGCTTGCACATCTAAAACTCTGATAGATTTTCTGTCTTCGCTATTGGGCATTAAAACTAGTGCACCTAATACAACTTGACAGATGTATGTAAAAACCAGGATGAATGATATTTTATTGATGTTCCATTTCTTCAACTTTATAGTACAATGTACGTTTCTCTGCCTGGTTGATAGATAAATGTTGGATCCATCTGAAAAGACATTGGATTCCTTTGCGAATTTTTGTGTCTTCCAAAAGTAGATTAGAACGTGTGTTGAAGCTGGACATGGTGACTCATGCCTGTAATTTCAGCACTTTGGGAGGCTTAGATGGGAGGATCACTTGAGGTCAGGAGTTCGAGACCAGCCTGGCCAACATGGTAAAACCTCCTCTCTACTAAAAATACAAAAATTAGCCAGACATAGTGGCACATGCCTGTAGTCTTAGTTACTCAGGAGGCTGAGGCAGGAGAATCACTTGAACCCAGGAGACAGAGATTGTAGTGAGCTGAGATCATGCTACTGCACTCTAGCCTGGGTGACAGAGTGGGACTCCATTTCAAAAAAAAAAAGGGAGAAAGAAAGTGGTTGAAAGATTCCTATAATCAATCACATTCTTAGAAAGATATGAGGTCTAGGACATTAATATTTAGAGTAGATGTAGGTAAAACTGATATTTGCTCAGTGAAAATTTTTCCCAACCTTTTTCCTCCATGCAGAGCCGAAATTTTATTCTGGTTTTATGTTCACCTATTATAGACTGAATGTTTGTTAAATATTATGCAGATGTTAAATCCTAATGGAGAATGTGACAGTATTTGGAGGTGAGACTTTTATCAGGTGCTTAGGTCATGAGGATGGAATACTCATAAATGGGATTGGTGTATTCATAAAAGAGATGACAGAATTTGCCTTCATTTCTGCCATATGAGGACACAGAGGAAAGATGGCCATTTTTGAACCAGGAAGCAGGTTTTTTTCCAGACACCAAATCTGCTGGTGCATTGATATTGGTCTTTCCAATTCCAGAACTGTAAGAGATAAATTTCTGTTATTTGTTAGCCACCTAGTTTATGACATTTTGTTATAGCAGCCTAAATAGACTAAGACAATCCTCTTGCCCACATGCTTTTGTAAATTCTTATGGGTCTAAAACAATGATCAGGTCATATCACCTTGCCAATGACTGATTTTGATTTGGGGTTATTACCCACTTATGACCAATGAGATATGAGGGATGCCTGAGAGAGTCTGAAAAATGCTTCTTAGTTTTAAACACAATGAAAAGATAGTCACTTTTTCTGTCTCCCTTCACTGGCATAGGAATATTTGATGACAGTAGCTATAGCCATCTTACAACCAAGAAGCAAGCTGATGAGGTGATTACAATGAGGCGAGATGGAAAGATCTGGGTTGTTGATAATGATTTTGAGCTACTAAGTTAATAGTCCTGGAGTTTCTCTTCCATGGAGCTTCCTGTTCTATGTACCAATAACTTCCCTTATTTGAATCAGTCTTTTGTTACTTGGATTCTTATAGCTAGTCTTATGCTATTTTTCCATTCCCATGTTTTTTACTCTCTTTCCTCTAGATTATTTGTTATATCTGTCTTATTTAAATTTTTGCAGTGGAGTGCCCTGGCTGGGATTTGATCTGAAGATTTACAAAATTTTGAGTAATCGCTGGGAAAAAAATGAAAGTCACTAACATTTTCTGCCTCTCAAGAGCTGGAGGCATCAACAATATTTTTGTGATGAATTATCTTTAATTTTAAAAAGATAAATAATTGGTGTGAATATTTTATGTAATCGTACAGGCAATATCTACCTATTATTCTTGTGAAAAACTAAAGAAACAGGTAATGTCTATGCAACTCTTTAAAATGGAAAATTGTTTCTGTGATGTAATTGCTTTGAATGTATCAATGTTGTGCCTTGGTGGTTTTTATTTTTTTTACTTTCTGTACTTTTGGCTTAGTTTGGCAATGGGAGAATTTTCTATTTTTTTCTGTGTGTGTGTATTGAGTGTACTTTGTGTATAAGGTCTTATATGATCTTATACAGATGTTTATTCGTGTGTGTATGTGATAAGCACGTTCTTAGAAAGATAAGAAGCTGAGATGCTTAGAGACAGAGGAAGGACATGTAGGCCTGAACCAGTCCTCATCCTGGAGGAAAGACTGTAAAGTAACTGGTCTGACAAAGCAATTTGCCTGAAGACTTCTCAAATACCCATATCCAGAGAGATACACATATGAATAGAAAGGATGGAGACCTGTTTTAGATTAGTGGAGACTAAACAGACATGACTTAAATGCAATGTGGGATGATGGATAAATTCTTTAACAATAATTATGGCGATTGTTATTGAAACCATTGGCAAAATTGAATACAAACTGTCAAATTTCCCAAATGTGATGACTAAAGAAAACAAACAAAAAACAACAGTATCTGAATAGGAAAACTGTGTCAAAATGTTAGCTAAATCTAGATGTAGAGTATATAGGTATCATTATACTATTTTCTAACAACTTTTCTCTAGATTTAAAGTTTTTAAAAATAAAAAGTTGGGAAAATAAAATAAAATAAGGAAACTTAAGCTTTGAGTAGCTCAACCTTGATTAACTGCTGATATTTTACATATAGTGAATAACAGCACTGGAAAAACAGGAGACATTGGACCATTGTGTTCTGAAATGATTATCCCGTTAATAAAGAATAGGCTATAATTAATGATGGTATAATACAATGGTGGTATTTCCCCTTAATAGAGCAAATGTTCTCTCTGTAAGTTGTTCTGGGAAGAAGCTTAATATAAAGGAAATGAGAACTGGAAGGCTGACTTTCCAGTGAGAAGGATGAATGTGAGAAGTCAGACTTGACATTTCACAAACAGTGCTAGTAGCTGTGAGTTTACCTGCGGCACTGCCTCCTGCTACATGGAGTCAGCCTTTTAGCCGAGCCTAGAAGTGTCTTGTGAATACTGAAACTAGGGGCTTGAGAATATCTACATCTAGTATTAAGCCTTCCTTAAAGTTTCATGACATGCTAGACTAAGCTCTGCTGTGGAACCATAAGTGTAGATTCTACTGCTTAGAGTAAGCAGTAAGAAAGAGTACAATATTATTTTCACACCTCTCTCAATCTAAGTAGTAACAGTCCTAATGTCCTGAGGAAGATGATCTGCTCTCAGAACTACTGAAGACCATTTAGTAAAAGAGTTGATGCTGAAGACCTGTAGCTGTGTGTACTGACGCAGAGCAAGAGAAGGGACCAGCTTCACTGGAGACACAGAGACGGTGGGGGAGAAATGCTGGAAATGTCAGGCTAACATCCACCATTGAACCCTGGGGTTTGAGATTTGGATCATTAATGTCAACAAGATTTGAATGGTTGTCTTAGTCTTGGCTGAAATATAATACTTATATTTGGCTAAGTATCATATCTCCCTTGCTTGAGTGTAACATTCTTTGGGAAAGCAATCATCACTTTCTTCTCTTCCTTTTACTGCAGTTGTTTTCAATTGTGTTGCATAGGATATGTATTGACTAAACCTGTGTCTTACAAAACTTTAATCAGGTTCTCTTAGCCACCTTTTTAACTAAGCCCCAACCTTTGCCAATTTCAGCAAAAATCCTGCTAAGTCAGTGTAGCCAGACCCCACTCTCTATATCTAAGCACCCTTGGCATCTGATCAAATTCTTCAACCTCGACCATTCCCCAGGTGATGTCTGATAACCCTGGCTTGCCTTCAGCAAGAGTCCAGTCAAATTGGTTTAGCAAGAATTCCTTCTTACCCCTGATGCTGCCTCTGAATGGTTTTCCGTTCACTCACCTTCACCGTCTTTCTTGGCTATAAATCCCCACTTGTTCTTGCATTAGAAATTGAGCCCAGTTCTATATTGAGGTCTCTTTGCCATTATTGCAACAGTTTCTGAGTAAAACCTGTACCTGCTTTTTACCACTTCACTATCTAGCTCTGTTTTTTCTTTAACAGTATTGAATAAATATTTCTTGATTGAAACTGAATCTAAATTGCACTCACAACAATATAAATACTGTGATTGCTGTGATTCTTAAAAAGTTTTGTCCCAACAACTTTGGCAAAAATTATTTTTAAAATGGGTTTAAAAATTGACTATTAACCTCCACTTTGTATTTATTACAATCTATAAACATTATTTTAAATCTTTTATTATAACAAGACATCATTTTTTTCTCTGAAAATGATCAAATCCTGGGCCCCAGAGTCCTGCTAACAATTACATTCTCCAGTGTTTCAGGCTATGTCGGTCCTTTCTGAATAACACACTCTGCTATGGTATTTCTTTCTCCTGAAGAAGTTCTACCTACACCCCTGAGTTTGCAAACTGAATGTTAGTGGAATCTTCTGAAGCCTGAATGAGAGCTGAAATGTCTATATTGATCAGTACACCTTTTAGAGAATACATTTCCTATTCCCTGCTGACCTTGTTGACAAGATCTCTCTGTCTGTGAATTACAAATAGCACTTACATAAGAGACTGCTTCCTTAATTTGTGAGCTGAATTTTAAATGGTGAAGGCTTTTTTTGTGGCTATTATAAATGTCAGATTCAGATTGACCAATGTGTGTTTCATCAGGAATGATACAGAATGACTCCTTTCCCTCAATTTGGTATCAATGTCAACAGTGACCCTCTGTCAAAGGATTCTCCTAGCTTCAAAAGGTCATTGACATCCAATAGTGCTGGTAAAAGTACATTTTCAATAGTTTATATATTCATCAACGTTTTAGTCCTAGACGGAGCAGAGGTGGAAGTAAGGCCTAATCTCAGCATATGTGCGGACCTTATAACTAAAAACCTTAAAACGGACTCTCTCTTCCTTTCTTTTTATTCTACCTGTTTTAAGATGGACTGAGAGGCTTTTAGCAAACAAATTTTGGGAAATGTGCTAATTGATATCAAACTGTTCAATATGCCCCAAAGTCACTATTTTAATCTCAGATTCTGTTCAAATTTCAGAATGGAGGCAATTTTCAGTTTTACCACATTTTCTATAGTGTAGTCTTCTTGTTAATGAGATCTTGTTCTCTTTGCTAGAAGATTGTATTTGTGTGAATTAGCAATGGAACTGGACAAACCCATGTTTACTTTCAGAGACACATGATCTGGATCAACTTCATGCTATAAACCTCTACAGTAAGCCTCAAAAGCCAAGCGATTTTAACATGAACAAAACTACACCAAGCACTTCAATATGATGTGCTTGAGAAACATGCTTGACAAACTTCCTTAAAGGGATTCTTAAAAGGAACATTCTTTAGACAGACACTGAAACACTGACCTGCTTTGTTGTGAAGGAAAGGTCTCGGCTTGTGTATGACTAATTTTCAAATCTTGTTTTTTTGTCAGGTATACATTTCCTTAAATTGAACACTTTTCAATTATTTTTCTAGTTTGATTCATGGTTATGGGTTCAGTTTTTTAAAATATCAAGTAAACAAAGTATATGTATGTGATTGTATGTATATGTATGTATATGTGTGTATATATATATATCTGTATGTGTATATATAAGTATACACACACACATACTGACTTACACATATTTTGTTTAAAACATTATATTTATAATGTTTTACACATACACGTATATACACATACAGAAACATACACATATAATGCTTTGAACAAAGTATTTTTATGTGTCTGTGTGTGTGTATACATTTATATACACACAGATATATATACATATATGTACAGGCAGATTTGTATATATTTATATATATATATGGATACACACAGACACACACATGTAAAGTATAATGCTTTAAATATGTGTATGTGTCTGCATGTGCACTTATAAATATATACACATACAGATATATACATATATAAACAGACACATATACATACTTTGTTACAAAGTATTATGACTTGAAAGCTGCATTATGTGATACAAATGGGCAAGGTGTTACATGTAAAATATAGATATATATTTAAATATATACATTTAAAATTTCCTTAATAAAATATGTGCATGCTGGAAAAATTTTGTGGTATTATCTACTAGAGTGTCACTGATATAATAGAACTCAATTATTCTTTGATTATATCATTCAGAAAAATTTTTTGAAATTTAATTATTGATATGAAATAATGATATTATTATTATCATTTTTGGAGGCAGAGTCTTGCTCTGCTGCCCAGGCTGGAGTGCAGTGACACCATCTGGGCTCACTGCAACCTCCACCTTCCAGGTTCAAGCCATTCTCGTGCCTCAGCCTCCTGAGTAGCTAGGACTGCTGGTGTGCTCCGCCACGCCTGGCTAATTTTTGTATTTTTAATAGAGATGGGGCTTCACCATGTTGGCTAGGCTGGTCTGGAACTTCTGACCTCAAATGATCTGCCTGCCTCGACCTCCCAAAGTGTTGGGATTACAGGAGTGACCCACAGTGCCTGGCTGGTTTTATTAATTTAAAAGATAAATATGCCAATGTTGTATACTAAATTCAGAATGTTTGTGATGCTCACTGCCGGGAAAATAGGACAGAGGAAAGAAAGGAGAGATCACAGTAAGTCCAGGTACATAGCCTATGAGCTACGCAGTACTGTGCATGTGTTTGGGGGCTTAAGAGAGAAAAATACATGGTTTCTCCCTATAAAAGGCTTACAATCTGTGTATTAATTCTTGCTTTTCAATATAGAATGGAATCATTTATCTGGTTATATGAAATATCATGAACTTGTTGTTGACTCTTCCTATGTAAAAATGAGGAACACTCTTGTAACTATTAAGGCCAAATATAAATGAGTTTATTCACTGAGATTCATGTATTAGATAAAATTCTTAAGATGTTCTCATTAGGATCTCTTAGTTAAAGGAAACAGACTCACTCAAGTTGTCTTAATAATGAAGATTTATGGTGAGGAAACACTTAGGGCAATTAGAGAGACAGAGATCAAATATGATTCCAAGAGTGGAATACAAAGTACAGCTGGCCATCATACAAATGGAACTTGATCCAAGGCAGCAGAAGTTCATGAATTGTCGGGAGCTTGACAGTACAGCTCTGCTCTCCTTGGTACTGACTTGAATATTCTCTCTACTACCCCTAACTTGACTTCCAACACATCAGGTTGTCATTACCCTTGATGACCACAACTTTAAATTCTTCTCAGTCCCATCTAATCTTCATGGCCTCTCATTCTTTTCAGCAGCTACAATTTTCAGGATTAATTGCTTATTTTTTCTCTGTATTTGACAGATAACATTCTTGAGATATAAATCTTATAGGATCATAGAATAGTTTTATTTTATTTGGGCAGAAATTGACTGATCTGTGAATTGATTGACTTTAAATCATATGCTCCGGATTCAAATACCTTGAGTAAAACTCAGTCATCTTGTCTTCCCCTTATAAGAATTTGTGGATATGAGAAAAAACTATGACCAATACAATGCATTCTGTTTTAACTTCTTTATTTCATGCACAATTTCTTTATCTACATTTCTGAAGATGCTACTACCCTGCATATACCAATGAGAACATGTTTTGATTGACTCCCTAACAACCATCTGCCTACCCTAAATGTCTAGACCACCCAACCACAATAACTTCATTGTTCAGGAGTGTGATGAGATTCTAACAAAGAATATGTGTGGGTAGGCTATAGAGGTGGTCAAGGAAGTGACAGGAAATGTTTCCTCTGAGAAAGAGGAACAGGAAGAATTATTCTTCCTTGCGATATTATTATGTTTGACAGCTGCCACCACCTCACTAGCAGTCTGATAAGGGAACTAATGCCAAAGATGGCAGAAAGAGGAGACAGAAAGCCTGAGACTTGATGATGTTTTTTATCTTGACATAACCAGTGCTTCCTTTTTCTGTTTAATAATATATTTTCTTACTGATTAAGTTAGCAGCTGCAAACAACCTAACTAAGACACACATACAACTCAAATATCACCTTCTCAATTAGATCTTTTCTGGCTATCCTTTTTAAAATTATATACCTCCAAACTTTTTATCTGAATTCTTTGTTGTTTTCTTAGCACATAATCACCAGTTACCATACTATGCAAATGATTTTTATGTCCATCTCCCCACACCAGAATGTGAAAGACAATAAAGATTTTTTTTCTTCATTTAGTTCACTATTGTATCCTTCTGCACTGAGAATAGGACCTAAGATACAGTAGGCAATCAATACATATCTGTTTAATGACTAAAATAAATATGTAATAAATGATAAATGATCTACTAAACTAGAATGAAACTAACAGAACTGTATACATTTAAACATTTAAAAATTATTCCAAATAGGTCTTCAAATAGATTGATATAATCTCCTACTACCAGTTATAACAGAGCTTGTTTTCCCATACTCTTGTTTCAGTAAGTTTTAATACAGATCTAGTTGATAAAGAAAATTGATATATCTTCTATATTTTTCTAATATTTTATAAATTTGCATTTATTTGACTCTTACTAAGATGAATACACTTATGTGAATTTAACAGCCAGGTTTAGAGAGTGTATGAATGAATTGCTTTTCAAAAGGTGCTTGATCTGCTTTTCTATTAGGATAACTTTTTTTGTTGACTTTTTAAAACATTTTAATGTATTGGGATTAGCATGGTTTTTATTTAAGCATAGTTTTAAAAATTTATCATTTATTTTTTAATTTTGATCAGTATTTTCTGACACTTTAGTTTTAAATTTTTATTTGACAAACTTACCTATCTCCTTCCTAGGTTTTGCTTTTGCTAAGGAAAGCAAAGGTCTCTTCTTTTCTAACATTATGTAATTAGTCCCTATCATAAATGTATTTTGAATTGTGATCTATAGAACATCTGCAGAAGAATCACCTAGGTTTGCTTATTAAAAATGTAGAATCTCAGTGCTCCACATGAGACTTAGATTTCTTTTCATCAGAGTCTGAAATAATTTGCATTTTAAAAACCAAGACAAAGAGTTGATTTTTTTTGTTTTGTTTTGTTTTGTTTTTTGAGGCGGGATCTCACTCTGTTGCCTAGACTTGAGTACAGTGATGTGATCTTAGGCAGTCTCAACCTCTGGGACTCAAGCAATCTTCCTGCCTCAACCTCTTGAGTAGCTGGAACTACAGGCATGTAGCACTATGACCAGCTAATTTTAGTATTTTTTGTAGAGATTGGGTTTTGCCCACCTCTACAAAACACACACCTTGGTGTCCCAAAGTGCTGGGATTGCAGGCATGAGCCGCTGCGCGTGGCATACTTTTTTCTATAGTAAGAATAGACACAGTTGATATATTTTTCGAGTGCTTCATTAAGGCTGCAAATTACTTTTAAATAATCATTAACAGAGTTTTTTAAAAAAATTTCTCCAAAGCACAAGTATGTAAAATAAATGCGAAAGTTATCCTTCAAGCTCTCTTTAGGGATAAAACTATTATTAACAGGTTGGTTTTGAATTCTTCAAGGCATATTATGATTATGTCTTACAAGTTAAAAGCATATAACATTGAAAATGAAGACTTTATAAATTTACATGATTGTTTAACAGTAAAACCTAACAAAAAAACTAAATATAGGTTCTTTTGTATAATTTAATAATTCCTCCAGCAATTATATAGAATATGCATTAAGCAATGATCTAAAGCAAATAATAAGAATGTTTAGATTTAGTTATAGATATTGTTATGCTATGCTTTTTATTTGTTTGCTTTGTTTTGTTTTTGTTTTTATGAGTTCAGGGAGTACATGTGCAGGTTTGTTACATGGATATGTTGCATAATGGTGAGGCTTGGGTGCCCAGTGTGCCCATCTTCTAAACTGCGAACATTGTACCCAACAGGTGATTTTTCAAACCTCGCCCAATGCCTGGCCTCCCACCTTTGTAGTCTCCAACATCTATTATTCCATTCTGAATGTCCCTGTGGACATTCAGAATTCATTGCTGAGTTAAGTAAGAACATGTGGTATTTGACTTTGTTTCCGAGTTATTTTACTTAGGATAATGGCCTCCAGCTCCATTCATTTTGCTGCAAAGGATGGGTTTTTATTCTTTTTATGGCTGCATACTATTCCAAGGAGTACGTATAGCACATTTTCTTTACCCAGTCATTCACTGATAGACATTAGGTTGATTCTATGACTTTGTTATTGTAAATAATGCTGCAATAAATGTATGAGTAGAAGTGTCCTTTTGATACAATGATTTATTTTCCTTTGTGTAGATACCCAGTAGTGGGATTGCTGGGTTGAAGCATAGTTCTATTTTAATTCTTTGAGAAATCTCCATTCTGTTTTCCATAGGGATTTTACTAATTTACAATCAGTGTATAAGAATTCCCTTTTCTCTGCATCCTTGACATCTGCTATTTTTTATCTTCTTAATAATAGTTATTCTGATTATTGTGAGATGATATCTCATTGTGGTTTTGATTTGCATTTCTCTAATGACTAGTGATGTTCAACATTTTTTCATATCTTTGTTGGTCACTTGTATGTCCTCTTTAGAGAAATTTCTGTTCATTTCCATGCCCACTTTTAATGGAGTTTTTTTTTTTTCTTGTTGATTTGTTTGAGTTCTTTTTAGATGTGGGATTTTAGTTTTTTATCAGATGCCTAGCTTGCAAATATTTTCTCCTATTCTGTAGGTTGTAGGTTTACACTGTTGCTTATTTCTTTTGCTGTACAAAAGCTTTTTGGTTAGTTAAGTCCCATTTGTCTATTTTTGCTTTTGTTGCCTTTGCTTTTCAGTTCTTAATCATAAATTCTTTGCCTAGGTCAATGTTCAGAGGAGGCTTTCTTAGTTTTTTTTTTTCTGGGATTGTTATAGTTTTAAATCTTACATTTAAATCCTTAATTCATCTTAATTTTTCTATATAGTAAGAGATAGGGGTACAGTTTCATTCTTCTACACATGCTCAATTTTCCCAGTATCATTTATTAAACAGCATGTCCTTTCCCCATTGTTTATTTTTATCAACAAAATTGAAGATCATCTGGTTGTAGTATGTGACTTTATTTCTCAGTCCTCTATTCCATTCCATTGATTTATGATGTCTATTTTTGTACCAGTAACATGTTGTTTTGGTCATGACAGCTTTGTAGAATACTTTGAAGTCAAGTAATGTGATGTCTCCAGGTTTGTTCTTTTTGCTTAGGACTGCTTTGGCTATTCGAGCTCTTTTTTGGCTTCATATAATTTTAGAATTGTAAAAAATGATATTTTTTAGGAATTATATTAAATCTATAGATTGATTTGGGTAGTATGGGCATTTTAATGATATTGATTCTTCCAAACTATGAGCATGAGATGTTTTTCCATTTGTTAGTATCATTTACAATTTCTTTCATTAGTGTTTTGTAGTTTTCCTTATAGAGAAATTTCACTTTGTTGATTAAATATATTTTTTAATATTCTATATTTTTCATGGCAATTATAAATGGAATTGTGTTCTCAATTTGATTCTTTGCTTTGATGTTGTTGGTGTATAGAAATGCAGCTGATATTTGTACATTAATTTTGTAATCTGAAACTTTACTGAAATTGTTTATCAAGTTTAGGAGTCTTTTGGAGGCATCTTTAGGGTTTTCGGGTTTAAGATCATGTTATCAATAAACAGATAATTTGATTTTCTCCTTTACAATTTGGATGTCTTTGTTTTCTTTCTCTTGCCTAATTGCTCTGGCTAGGACTTCTAGTGCTATGTTTATTAGGAATGCAGAGAATGTATATCCTTGTCTTGTTCCAGTCCCTTGGAGGAATGCTTTTACCTTTTGCCCCTTCAGTATGATGTTGATTGTGGGTTTGTCATCTATGGTTCTTACTATTTTGAGATATTATTCTTCCATGCCTTATTTTTGAGAGTTTTTTTTTTTTAATAAAGAGATGCTGAATTTTATCAAATGCTTTTTCTGCATCTATTGAGATGATCACATGGTTTTTGTTTTTAATTCTGTTTATGTGATGAATCACATTTATTGATTTGCATGTTTAACTATACTTGTATCAACAGAATGAAACCCACTTGATCATGGTGATTTAACTTTTTGATATACTGTTGGATTAGGTTTGCTAGCATTTTGTTGAGGATTTTTGTGTCTACATTCATCAGGGATACTGGCCTGTAATTTTCTTTTTTTTATTGTGTCCTTGCAGTATTTTAGTATCAGAATGATGCTGGTTTAATAGAATGAGTTAGAGAGCCCTCCTCTTCAATTTTTTGGAATGGTTTCAGTAAGATTGCTACCAGTTCTTCTTTGTACATCTAGTACAATTCAGAACTATATGTGTTTTTGTGGTGTCAAGTACCCTTTTATTGTCATGTTTAGAATTGCTTTGAGCATGTCTTGTATGTTCTGGTCTAGTGGTGAACCATTTCTGGGAAAGGTTTCTTTGTCCTTTGTTTATAAACGTTAGTTTGGTAGGATATAAAATTCTTAGCTGGTTTTTGTTTTTCTTTATGAAGGCTGAAAAGAAGCCTCCAGTCTCTCCTCTGGCTTGTAACATTTCTGCTGAGAAGTCCACTGTTGGTCTGATGCGATACTCTTTATAAGTGATTTGACTCTTCTCTCTAGCTGCCTTTAATATATTTTCTTTTGACTTGACATTGGATAATCTGAAGATTCTATGCTTTGATGATGTTCCTCATGTATAGTTTCTTCTAGTTATTCTCTGAATTTCTTGTATCTGGATGTTTACATCTCTTGCAAGATCAGGGAAATTTTCTTGAGTAATTCCCTGAAATATGTTTTCCACTTTTCCTAGTTTTTTTTTCTCTGGCAGGAATGCCTATATGTCATGGTTTAGTTGTTTTATATAACCCCATATTTCTCAAAGATTTTGTTTACTTTGTTAATTTTTTAAAAATTATCTAAGTTAATTTAGAAGACTGAGCAGCCAGGCATGGTGGCTCACGCCTGTAATTCCAGCACTTTGGAAGGCCGAGGCAGGCAGATTATGAGGTTAAAAGATCGAGACCATCCTGGCCAACATGGTGAAACCCTGTCTCTACTAAAAAATACAAAAATTAGCTGGGCGTGGTTGTGTGTGCCTATGGTCCCATCTACTCGGGAGGGTGAGGCAGGAGAATTGCTTTAACCTGGAGACAGAGGTTGCAGTGAGCCAAGATCACACCACTGCATTCCAGGCGGGCGCTTGGTGACAGCGCGAGACTCTGTCTCAAAAAAAAAAAGGGAGACTGGTTTTCGAGCTCTGAAATTCTTTCTTCTGCTTGGTCTAATCTATTGTTAAAGCTTTCAATTGTATTTTGAAATTTCTCTAGTAAATTTTTTATTTTCAGAAATTCTGATTTTTTTTTAAACTATGTATCTGTCTTACCTTTTGTAATCTGAATTGTTTTTCTGGTTTTATTCTGTTGATTTTCAACATTCTCTGGGATATAATTTGCTTCCTTACAATCCATATTTTTAATTACTTACCTGTCATTTCAGGATTTTCATTTTGGCTAAGATCCACTGCTAGAGGGCTAAATGCAATCCTTTTAGAGTGTCAAAACACTCTATCCTTTTTTACTGCCAGAGTTCTTGCATTGATTCCTTCTCATTTGAAGAAGCTGTCATTTCTTTTTTTTGAATTTGCTATCATTTAGATAGAACTTTTTCACTTTTTAGTTTTCTTCTCCCTTGACTATATCAATGTAGTGTAAGGTGTGTTAATTGTTTGGCTTTGTTTCTGTGTGCTCTCAGAGAGCCAAGGCTCTGTATGGGTTACCTGGTTACGCATAGCTTTTGTGTGGTGACTTTCTCGAATACTTTTTATTGTAGCAATGTATTAACCCTAAGAGCTGCTGCACTATCTTCTGTGGGGCAGAAAGTGCAGAGGTCTCAGGAAGTTTATCTTGTATACTAGGACTGTGCCCTTCTGACAGAATTTTTTGTTTGATGGAGTAGTTCTGTCTTCAGTCCAGTAGGTGGCACTTCAGAGTAAGAGCTAGCTTGTCCTTGGGTAGCCTCATATCAACTGGGAGCATCTGCCCCTGCGGTGTGTGTGGGTTGCAGGGGTAGTTCATGTTGGGATGCACTTAGGTCTTCAGGGAGTGGGCTGGGGACTGCACCAGCTCTTTTTCCTAGAAGGCAAAAATGCGATCTGCTTCTCTATCGGGCCTCTGTGCAGGGTTCATGACCTTCAGCTCCTATAGATACAGATACAATCCTTTGTCTTTCAGCCACAGTGTGATTGAGGTCTGTAAAAATGCCCCTCTGGTGGCTAAGAGTGAAATGGCCTTGGGGCAGAGCCTCTTCCCCCAGTCCAGAGCAGACAGCTCTGTGGCTTGTATGAGCTTAGTTACCTGGATAATGCCACTATGTGTAGGGAACGGGAGGTGGGCCCTGCCCTTTGTACACGTGTGTGCAGCATGTGCACTTTTAGCAAGGTTTCTGCTGCCATGAATGTGCTGGAAAGGCTATCTCCAAGTGCACTTGCTCTAGCCCCCAGTAGAGAAAGCCTCTGCTATATCTGCAATAGTGCACAGGGGAGTGGAGATAGCCCTATCATCATATTCATTCCCAGGCATTAGTGCCACCCGCTAGAGAGATGGGCACCATACCTGCATTTTCTTTGTCCCAAAGGGCAATTTGGGCAGGCCTTGCATTCTACTCCATAAGAGGCACCCCTCACCAATGGCTAGATCTCTGGGGATCCCACAGCTTCCTAGGGTCCCACTAGTTTTCTGTGGATACCAAAGTCAGAGCAGGTCTTGGGGTATGTTTGTCGGGGTTATGGTGATGAGACAACGTAAGGGCTGAGATTTCTTGGATAGGGTAGTGCCCCACAACAGGCATACAACCAGTCTGGTACCTGCCATCACATTTTGGGCCTGAAAGGAGTCCAGACACACCTGCATGAGCTGGCCACCTGATATTCTATCCCTTGGAAGTTCCAAAATTTCCATGGATAGCAATTGCACAGGGTTTCAAGGGCAGAGTGGTGTCCTGACAATTTAGCAGTCAGTGGTTTGTTGCACAAGTGAGAAGAGCAAAGAAACATTCCTACTTACCCCTGCTGTAGGACTCCAAGCTCCTTAGGGGTCTATTTCTGCAGACTCTTGATGCTTACATTTTCTGCACCCCAGTCCCAATACATGTGGGCTCTCTTCCCTGAGCTTTTCACTTGGGTCATGACTATTCACCTGTAACTTCGATCTTCTTTCTGAGAACCAGCATCTAACATCTCAAATCAGCCATCTTGGGAAAAAAAAATCTTTAAATGATAATACTTACATTGTATAAAACTTTTAATACAGGCTATTTTACATTATTTAAAAATTCCAAAGGAAATGCTAAAAATTATTCATTAGAACATGAGCTGAACATAGTAGTAAAGCTATTCATATTTTATTTTCTATCATGCCAAGTTCATCGCAAATTGTCACAGGGCATAAATTATTTTCAAAATTCTAGTCTTGTGCAGTTTGATCTTGTTGATAAAATTTTCAAAAGACATTGAAAGTCTTCAGAAGTGGCAGCTTTACATCAAGTGCAAAAATACATGTTAATCTTGGATGACAGTTTTTCTTATATCATGGCTTCCCATATATTATTGAACCTGACTTTGAAGATGAACAGGCTGTCGGATTCCACTGTTTGGCCGGGAATGACTTTAGAGTCATTAGGTACAGAGCAATTTTCTTTAATGTTCAACATAGGTTTTGTTTAACACATTTAGTACTATTTTAATTGGATTCTGTGATATCGATTTTTCAGTGGTGTTTTGACCCCACTGAAATACTTTCTTCTGAAACTTATCTTGGCCCTAACCTTTATATATGTTAGAATACATAGCTTTTTTTAGTCTATGTCCTTTCTGAAAATTGAGATTATGGAGTTTACATGAAAGATAACTCATGGCTATTTTTGTATATCAAGTATTTATCTACTTACAAGTCTGGTGGTATGATTCAAGCCACATTCTTTGGAGCCTTCTTCTATAAGAATGTTTGCTTTCTAGGTAACAATCTTATCCAGCCCCATAACCATCAGATTCGGTTTTATACCAATGACTCCTAAATTTCCCAAGTAATTCACTGAGTAACCAACGCTATATCTCCCTGGGTAAAGTGAAGAATCCCAATGAAACCACTTCCTGGGATTACTGCCGAAGAGGGAGAAACTTTCCATGGAGGTTTCTAAATACAAAGCAACCCTGGAGCTCCTAGGGATTTTTTGCCATGTTGTGGGAAAAACTGACTGAGAATGAAATCAACACAAGGGAAAGTGTTGGTAAGAGGTGAATAAAGATGGACTTGTAATTAATTCCCTTGAGCACATGAGCCCAAACAGGCTTATTCCTGGTCTTTCCATTAACCTTCATATTCATATAGGCCTAAATTTACCTTTACTTGCTTACGGCACTTTTAATTGCGTCTCAAATCCTTGCAAATAAATCAGTAACACAGAAAATACTTAAGTATAATATCAAATTATAAAAAGCCCCACAATCTTAAAATTTTAGTATTATCTCAGATATTGACAAGTATGCAAAGAAAAAGACAGATGAAAACATAAGAATGTAACTCACTTTGAGAAGCAGGATGAGTGTTTTTTATTTAGTGACTTTCTATATAATCTTTACATTTTCTGTAATAAGGATCTATTGTGCTTATAAGAGAAAACACTATAAACCTAATTTTAGAAAACCTTTCTTTTTCATTTTTATGGGTGCTGTATTTACTCAGTATTCTTTTGGGCTTAAATGTGGTTTTGCTTGCAAACTCAATATTGGATTCATTTTAATTGAAAGCATAATTTTGAGTTCATTTTTTTAAAAAACATAAACCTGGCTAAGAGTTTTTTCCCCTATTCATAACACTTTTTTTGCTTATTCTAATGGTGAAAATAAAAAATGTATTATCTCTAAATTTTCAAATTTTTGCTTCATTTAGTTGCTTATAAATTATCTTTCTACTGCTTGTTTTGGAATATTCTAGTACATAAACTTTTCCATCTCTCTTTGTCTTTTAGAATGTAACAACATGAATATACTTTCTTTTAACTATTGTCTTAAGTGCATTGAAAGCAATAACTTGTGAATATCCACATGAATAGTTATGATACAAGTGGACAGTAATTGCTATTTTAAGTGCTGCTGCTATTGTCTATGTAAAAAAAATTGATTTTTAAGTCTTTGTGATTTGAAAAAGCTTAGAGAAGACTCAAGTGTGAAGTGAATTGATTCCTATTTTAGCTGACATTGACAATTTACCCAAATTATCATATTAAAATATAATCCAATGTGAAATAAATTTTGTATCTAAACAAGTGAAAACTGTAAGATTCATTGTAAATAAATTTTGCATACTATATGGGTATTGAAAATTTCCATGTATGAGTAGTTAATAGCTAAAAATACATGGATCATTAATAAGCATGAGTCACTTGAATGGTAAAATGCTATATAAAAACAGATGTTTTTTCTAGTTAGTATTGGAAGATGGGCCTCATTTAGCTTAGAAGTTATTTTTCTTCTCCTAATTACCAGAGTGGTCTTCAGCAGTAAAAAGATAAAATATCTCTGGATATTCTCAGGCAGCTGATCAAGCATATTTGGAAGTGATGGAATTGGAAAATAATTGCATCTATGGAAAATTTAGCAATCTACAAATCTGTGTTGGGGCTGTAGGAATATAGCTGAGAACATTTCTACATTAAAGTCAACTTGAATAAATTGCAGAAGAGACTGAAATTTTCTGAGATTTGTATAGAAGCTCTTATAAAAAGAAATAATTAACCTGACATGAACCAATTTGAGAACAGAACAAGGTTAATGGGTGGTTTAGAAAAAAAGGTGGGAGGGGGTGTAAAAATAGCAGAAGATCTGGTCCAGACCCAGAACAGAGATCCCCTCAGGGACTCCTAGCTGAGGGTTTTACTATATCTTAGAAAGTGAAGGGGCTGATCATTTATACTAGAAACATAACTAGTCTTAATTGCTTTTGCATTATTTGTTATTATTGTCATCATTGTCATCTTTAGGACCACAGAGTTCAATCTGTAACAGATGTCCAATCTTCTCTCTCTCTCTTTTTGTCCAAATTAATAGAGCTTAAACTGACCAGGAAGAACTTAAATTTCATTATTTTATTGAAAAAATATTTTTAAGGGCATGGTAAATATCCAGCACAGTACTCAGTGAGAAAGATAAATAGTACATCACCTTTCACTGAAGGCACCCAGCCAACATAATTCAGTGAGTTTAGCAGCAGGAAAATGAGTTTATAGAAAGTTACTTTATTCAAACTTCAGTTCTGCATTCAGGGGCTGGCAGACACGCTATACTTGCTCAGGAGGTTATGCTTGAACTTAAACTTGAAGAAAAGTGAATGTTTGATATGCAAATGATGGAGATGGAGGTTGTTGGGACTGGAGCCAGGTGAGGGATGGAATATTCTAGAATTAGGTAGAGGGATTAGTAGAGGCATGTCAAGATTCTGCTACTGTCAGTGAATAGGGCAGATAAGTAACATGGCTTATGTGACTGATGTTTTTTTTTTTTATTATTTTTAAAGGTGAGGGTTATTTACTCATCTTGATTCAGCTTCTCTTAATTGCTTGTTTCCAAAGTTTGACTTTTTTTTTTTTTTTTGAGACATGATAGTTTTTACACATTGGAAGCCTATACTCAGTGTAATACTAATGGTTTGTAATGATTTGGTTATATAATCATCTAAAGTTTGAAATTTCTGATTAATACATTTTTCTTGACTTTCTGGGGGTGTATGTGTATGCTATCTTTGCAGTTTTGTATTGTTTTCTTTTTTACATTAAGTTTTAAATATCTTAGTTTATTTTATTATACTGCCCAGAAATCTTTGTAAATCAAAGTGTATATGTTTTAAAATCTCATCTCTTTTTTTTTAAGTAAAAATATTGATTAGACTTTGGAAATAGATACATTTGTAAAAGAAAGATATTAGAATATGAACAAATAGGCCAATTGCTCAAAAATTATCTTTTAAAAATCACCCACTGTCTTCAAAAATATAAAAGCATACTCTTAATACCATATAAAGTATTTGCAAACACAGGTGAAATTCACTTCTTACAATGGAAATGGTATAAAGAAAGAAACAAAGGGAAGCTGGATCAAATTCTATAACCTGGGTAGTTTTATAATGCTAGTGAGCCAGAAATGTCAAAAAATATCACATACTTCTGAGTTTGCCCAAAGCAACAAGTCTCTCAATCCCATTTTGTCTTCTGCCAGGCTCTGTTTTTTGTTTTTAACCTTTCCTTTGCTCTCATCTTCTTGTATCCAGTGTACTGGGATAGAACCTTAGGTATTTTTGAATTTCACAGATTTCTGTGGGCCTCTTTACAGATAAAAATCATTTTTTTCTGAGTAACACTGTGAAAGGGAAAATTCCCTCTGGTACTTAAAAATCAGAATCCACCAGAATGTTGGCTAGTGCTTTTATTCTCAATCATTTTCTGTACTGCCTCAGGTTCTATTTTTCGAAATACCTTAATTTAATTATTTTGGTTGTATAAGGGTTTTCTCTGATTAGCATTTGTAATCCTATGGAAGCATACACTGAACACAATAAAAATGCATACATAAATAAATTTTTGTACAATACTGTCATTGAGAGTTCATCCAGTAATGAAGATTTATACCAAATGATTCTGTATAAAAGTGCTAGGTTCTATTTCTTCTCTTTGTTCTTCCTATCTGCAAATATGCAGACAAAAATTAGTTCGTACATTTTTATAGTTTCCCATCTTTAAGGTTAGATTTGTTATCTTAAGCCCGTTAATAATAACTCCATTGCTTCATTTATCTTTGCAGCTATAGCCAAAAGCTGTGACTGTTTTATTTCCTTACTTAAATGGATTGGGAGGTTTTTCAGTGACAATAGTTTACCTCTATTGACTGTATAATCTAAATTACAATAATTTTCCAATTTCTTCTTCTGTGGATTAGCTATAGTCGTGGGAAAATGGAGTAATTATATTTACTTCACAAATAATAAGAGTGCTTCCAATATTTTATTATAGCACTCTTCCATGTGAATTTTATATGATTGCTTTAATCTTTTAGAATTACTTAACTTTGTGTTTTGCAAAAAGTAAAGATCCCAGGGGAAAAAACATTAACCAGAGTATTATAAATAAATTACTCAACTTGTGTTATAATTTTTTATACTCTGTGAAAAAGAATTTAGATTAGAACTGAATGGAAAGGAAAATTTTATGTTGGTAAGGTGTGCAGATTGTTACGATAGCATTTTTTAAACAATTTTTATTTTAAAAGAAAAGGAGCTGAATATAGCTCTGATTTGTAAGCACTTAAGGAAAATGGAGTAAGGCACGAGAGACCAGGAAGGATGATGGGAAATGGAGGAGAATACAAGACCATGCTGAATGCGAGGCTCAGAGAATTCCTGGGCCAGATCAAAGATAGTGGTCACGTAGTCATGGATGGTGGTTATCAAATTCTGGATCTGGCTGTGTGTGGTGGCTCATGCCTGAAATCTCAGCACTTTGGGAGGCAGAGGCAGGCAGATCACGAGATCAGGAGTTCGAGAACAGCCTGGCCAACATAGTGAAACTCTGTCTCTAATAAAAATACAAAAATTAGCTGAGCATGGTGGCAGGCACCTGTAGTCCCAGCTACTCAGGAGGCTGAGACAGGAGAATTGCTTGAACCCAGGAGGTGGAGACTGCCATGAGCCAATATCATCCTACTTCACTTTAGCCTAGGTAAAAGAGTGAAACTCGGTCTCAAAAAAAAAAAAAAAAAAAAAGAATTCTGTATCTATATCCCCAGGGAGGAACCAATGAAGGATAACATTCTGCTAGTAACTGTTCCAAAAGCAGTGTTGCATCCAAAAGCAGTGTTGCCCCAGTGGGCAAACTCTAGCACCAGACTTAGAGAAACATACCTGGATAGTGTTATTGAAATTATTGTCCTGATCGTGTGGCAGTGGCTCACTCATTCTTCTTCATTCATTGCATGAATAGCATCAGCATCCTACTGTTGATTTCAGTTCTCTAAAATCAATTTTAGGATGTCTTATTTATACACCCTCAGCATTTCAGTTGTCTATCTTGTTTACCACTGTATCCTTACTCCCAAGCTTAGTGCATTGGACGGAAAAGGTATTTGGTAAGTATTTTTATATGAATTAATGAGTAAAGAGGACCCTTGGACTTCTTGGTGGGTGGGAGAAAACAGAAGATCATATACTTGTAGGTCAGGGCCATAATAGAAAACATTAGAAATCTCTAAGTTGAATATGGAGGTAAAGGTTCATCCCAACAATAATTTAATTTGGGCTTTTTTCCCCCAAAGCATACACACATTGGTTCTCATTCCTCTCTTCCAAGTCCAGGTTGGCACAGTGTCCTGCACTTTTATTCCTGAACTTCTTTGGAATAATCCTCTGGCTTAGTCCACCTTATTCTACCGTCTTTTTAATTAAAACTTGCAAAATAGCATTGCTGGAAAGTCCTGTAAGCTAATTTACACTACCATAAAGTGAATTTCAGGTGCTTTTTTGTTTAGGTGTCAGAGGCATTAAGTTCTAACAAAAAAAGATGAATTTCAGCAGACATATATGAGGGCTCTGAGAAAAACAGTTGATTAGGAAGTATATACCAGAACCTTTTAAATATACTCATTTTTTAATTTACAAGAATATGGAGTATCTTCTAGTTGGAGTATAAAAATAAACCTCAGAACATAATGGCATAACAAAAAATATTATTATCATACACAATTCTGTGTGTGGACTATGTCCAGCTGAGCGGTTCTCACCTGTGATCTCTCACATGGTAGGACTGAGGTCTGAGGACGTGACTACTAGATTTACAAAATGGCTCACTCACGAGGCTGTGTTCAGAAGGTACAGCATAAAAGATTCAGGTTTTGGAAGTGGTTTAGTTCTGGTGATCCAGAAGTATGTAAAGTGAACAGAAAGGTCATTGCATATGAGAAGAATATTAATAAGACTGAGAATTGTGACAGATATTTGGAGTAAGGAGGAATATTCTGAGGAAGTTTCTGAAATTCAATTGCTTTGAATAATTTCTTCAGAACAATGTTAAATAATACTGATAGTAAGGGAAAAAATGTTTTATTCCTAACTTTAATAGACATGCATCTAGGTGTTACCCTTAAACATGGTGCTAAGTATTTACCTGAAAATTTTTGTTAAGTCCTGAAAAGCACAGGTGACAAAGACAAAAATGGATAAATGTGATTACATCAAGCTAAGAAGCTACTTCACAGAAAAGGAAACAATCAACAGAGTGAAGAGACAACCTGCAGAGTTGGAGAAAATATTCGCAAACTATTCACCTGAAAGAGATTAACAACTAGAGTATATAAAAAAATCCATACAACTCAATAGCAAAAAAAAAAATTCCGATTTAAAAATGGGAAGAATACTTGAATAGACATTTCTTAAAAGAAGACATACAAATGGCCAACAGGTATATGAATAAACACTCAACATCATTAATCATCAGGAAAATGCAAATAAAATCACAATAAGAAATCATTTCACCCCAGTTAAAATGGCTTTCATAAAAAAGGCGGGGACTAACGGATGATGGTGAGGATGTGGAGAAAAGGGAACCCTCATACATTGTTGATGGGCAAATAAATTATTACAGCCACTATGGAAAACTGTAGGGAGGTTTTTCAAAAAATGGAAACTGGATCTTTCATATGACCCAGCAATTCGACTACTGAGTATATATTCAAAAGGAAGGAAGTCAGTATATCAAAGAGAAGTCTGCATTCCCATTTTAATTGTAGCACCTTCCACAATAGTCAAAACATGGGATCAATCTAAGTACCCATCAGTGGATGAATGGATAAAGAAAATGTTGTATATATACACAGTGGAATCTTATTCAGCTATAAAAGGAATGAATCCTGTCATTTGCAGCAACACGAATGAAACTAGAGGTCCCTATCTTTTTTTCTTTCAAGATTCTTTTTTATTAGGTTCTGGGGTCCCTATCTTAAGTGAAATAAGTCAAGCACAGAAAAGCAAATGTCACATGCTCTCACTCACATGTGGGAGTTTGAAAAGTGGATCTCATGAAACGAGTGAGTAGATCATCAGTCGCCAGAGGCCTGGAAAGGTAGGAGTGAGGATGAGGAGAGGTTAATTAATAGGTACAAATATACAGTTTGATAGAAGAAATAAGACCTAGTATTTGATAGCTCAGGAGGATGACTGTAATTTATAATAATCTGTTCTATATTTCAAAATAGTTAGAAAAGAATAATTGGACTGTTTCTAGCATTAAAAAACACAGTATTTGAAGTGATGGGTATCTCAATCACACTGATTTGATCTTTACAAATATATGAATATATCAAATCATCATATGTACTTCCAAAAATAAATAAAATATCAAATATGTCTCCCAAATACATACAACTCTTATATATCTATTTTTAAAAATTAAACAAAAATAAGTGAAAATATTTTGAAAAGATGAGTTATCAATCTATATTGAATGGCGAGAAATCACACACACATACACACATGCACACACATGTTTTCTCTTATTACATCAAGCAAATCTATATAGTTTAGTCTTATGGATACATTCTTTTGACTGATTAATGTTTTTGAAGGTGTTTGATTCATTTTGATTTCCTCATTAACTTAAAATAAGGCATTTTATATATAGGAACATAAAAAATTATCTTTGAGTCTATGGTAGGAATCTTTGTCTTACTTCTTTCCCAGGAAACAAAACTAGGTAAAAATATTTTATGTTTTATTTTAATCAGAAAAATTCTATTTATTCCACAATCTTGTGCTAACTTATACATTTAATGTTTACTTTTAAAAAATCTTCATTGCCTTTGATTTATTAGTGAATGTTTAAAAGACTGTATTTTCCCATTAGTATAATGTCAGTCATAATCCATGTGTTTTGATTTTTAATATTCTTCTTTTAATCATTATCTAAATATTTTGAAATTGATGTCTTATATTCCTCTTCACCCCAATATTATTTTAAGAAAATATGTATTTTTTTTAACATTTCCAAGTGATTGCATTTTGGTTGTTAATATATTTTCTCATTTGTAGATTAATTACACTGTCATCAGAGATTTACTTTGCATTTCACTTTAGGGAATTACCTGACATTTTCTTTATAGCCTAATATGGGGTCAATGTTTGAAATTTTTATAAGCAATTTTAAAAAGTGTATTCTTTATGTAATATAAACTTTTCCTTTATACAACTAATTGAACAATCAGCTATTCAGATATCTATTGTTTCTTGAGTTATCTTTGCTTACATGTCTTATCAAACACTGAAAGATATGTCTTAAATTTCTAGTAGTATATTTTCCTGCTTCTTCTTTTATTTCCAGTAGCCTTTATTCATATAATTCAATTTCAAAGTAATTTTTATCTACCTCAATTACTAGATTTTCCTCACTTTGGAAAAGATAGATCTGTTTCTACCACAAGCCCATGAGCACTTTTGGGAGTGACACTAAATCTTACTTTATTTGTTTTTTAATCTCTAGTGGCATTGTATCTGGAAAATGATAGAAAGGAAAAGTTTAAATACTTGGGAATGGCACTATTCTAGTGGATAATGTTACATAGGATAAAAAATGCCAACCTTAGAGTTTACACTCTGAGAAGGGAATAAGGTACAAAGTATGTTTGCCAAGTGATTATTTTTCTTCTTACATGGAGTACTAGTATTCGGGGCCCAAGTATCTTTCATTTATACCTTCTGTCTAGAACTCCTTTTTTACAATGATAAACAGAAAAGTCTTATTTCATGAAAATAACTATGCAGACTTATAGTAAACTTCATTGTAAGTAAACTTACAGCAAAATTTTCTAATTTTAAAAGAGCAAGAAACTTTTCCCTCTAAAATACCACAATGTCCTATTTGAGGAAATGCAACATCAGGATCTATTATTTAGCCAGTCTACTTTTATCTACAGCATAAATTATTCTTTTGGAAATTGTTCAAAACCATTGATATATTGCCACCATTGTACTCATTATTCAATATTTACCTAACATGTTCCAGGATCTGTTAAAAATTATATACATTGAGCATATTAAACAGAGGAAACAGCAGTGCTCAACTTAATATTATCTGTTATTTCTCTTTATTTGGACTCTTACCAAGACTTTGGGAAAAGTTGTGATTTGTTTTTAGTGATATATCTGCACTGTTTAACTAACATCTATGTAACTTATTTGTGGGGTACAGCCAATACATTAGGTTCTTAATAATCAACCATAAAACTTTAGAACTGGATAAATATAATACACAATAAATAGTTTGGACTTGAAATCCAGCAGAAGCTTTTTTACACATCTTTTACAAGGTATGTAAAAGATTGACACATCAGTTAAGAGTGCTTCCTGCTGCATGGGACAGTAACCAGTACGTGGTGGCTTAACAGATTGGTTTATTTTTCACATATAACAAGCGGTAGGAAGTTTGTCTTTGAATTGTCTTCTTCATGATGCTGTCAATGTCCTGGATCCTTTTACCTTCCTTATATGCCTTCCTTAGTGAGAGTTTTTCTTCATGTTGTCATTTAATCACAAAATGTCTGAGACATTCTTAGCATACTGTCCCCTTTGCAAACAAACAAAAGGCAAGAAAGCAGGAAGGATTGGCACCCAGAAAGAGCAAACCTTCCTAAAAAGCCTCAGCCTGTAGTCTCATGTCTAAAATCATCTAGCAAATACACTCCTAGCTGAACAGGAGTCTAAGGATCTGAAGGTTGTCAGGTGAGTATGCTGCTATCGTGAGCAATAACAGATTTTCTTAGGAAGAAGGAGAAAGGGATATTTGGCAATCATTAGCAGTTTTCCAAACGGACTTTTTCTTTCTTACAGGATAGATCACTGCCTAGCATTATGTAAATATTTTTATCTATTCCCTGATAGAAACAGACAGGCAAAGCTGCTGTGAGTCTGCAGAGTACTTTTATGAGAATTCAAAAATGTACATTCTGAATGAATTCAGTCCCATATAAGAACATATAGATTGGCAAATGGAGCATGACATATATTGCAGCCCCTACTTACCTATTTAAGATACCTTCATGCAGTGAACATTCTGCACAGCTGTAAGTAGAAGCACTAGGGACAGGACAGAGGTAAAGTAGAAGGAAATGATTAGTGATTGCATTTTATTTCTTTGACATAGATTCTGTTTGCTTCTAACTGCTCTGCACTTGTTCTTTTGGAAGCAAAGTTTACCATGCTCAATAATTACTAAGTGTTAGTAGTGATTGCAAAGTGCATGTAAGAGATATTTAGAATTCTTAAGGACATTTTCCTGATTCCTACTAAATTCTTGATAGCTGATGAAAAAAAGGGAAGAAAACAAAATCTACTTTCTAAAGATATGTAAGCAAAACTGCAAGTTATCAAAAGAGTTATCAATAAATGGGTTACTAAATTAATGTAAGTAGTTATAATAATTATTATGGGAGTATGCAAAAGGTATATCCGAAGAAGACAATATTCTTCTGTGCAACTGGAAGTATGTAGTTAACACTGCTGAATAGGATTATAGAGAGGCTATTTTCATCCATCCCCCTGTCTTTCTGCTGGATTTAGGATACATTTTTCCTCATTGTAGAATAATTTAACAATCCCAAAAGAAAGCGCACATGATGTCTCTCAGCTATGATTCTGTTTACTCCATCTCTCCTGTTTCATCATGATAAAGGCTCTGTCACCATCATTCTAAATGTGATGGTGTTTGCAGACCGTGAGATATGATCTCTCTTTAAACAGAATGCCTGCCAATCATCCTTAACTGTTTTCTCTTAAGGTATTTTGTCTTTTAGGCAGGGTTATCAAGAGTAAGCTCTGCTCTTTCTTTGAAGGTGCCAGATCTTACATTACTTCATTACTCCTTGCTCTGTCTCCACCTCAGCTCTGGATATTTTGCCCTATTTTTTTTTTGAAAGACAAGTTTAACAACTGAAATGCATTCTGAGTAAGGAAAAAGGCTTCAAGATGCACTCTTTATTAAAATATCCTATCAAGCATCATAGAAGATAATTGAAGTCATCTGGTTCAGTTTTTATCTCACTTTGATCATTTGTCAAACAATTAATGGTCATTTTTCTTGTTATTATTTTAGCATAGTTTATACAATTATTCTTTTTTATTTTATTTTTAAACTTGTATTTTAGGTTCAGGGGTACATATATGGGTTTGTTATATAGGTAAACTCATGTCACAGGGGTTTGATATACAGATTACTCTCACCAGGTACTAAGCCTGGTGCTCAATAGTTATTCTTTCTATTCCTCTCCCTCCTCCCAATTTCCACCCTCAGTAGGAAACTGTATTAGTCTGTCTTCCACACTGCTTTAAAGAACTACTGGAGACTCGGTCATTTATGAAGAAAAGAAGCTTAACTGACTCACAGTTCTGTAGGCTTAACAGGAAGCATAACAGGGAGGCCTCAGGAAATTTACAGTCATGGTGGAAGGCAAAGGGGAAGCAAGGCACGACTTCCCATGGCAGAACAGGGGACAGCACTAGTGAAAGGGGAACCGCCACACACTTTCCTTTTAATATTATTATTATTATACTTTGAGTTCTGGGATACATGTGCAGAACGTGCAGGACTGTTACATAGGTATACATGTGCCATGGTGGTTTACTGCACTCATCAACTCGTCATCTACATTAGGTGTTTCTCCTAATGCTATCCCTCCCCTTGTTCACCACTCCCCAACAGTCTTCCATGTGTGCTGTTCCCCTCCCTGTGCCCATGTATTCTCATTGTTCAACTACCACTTATGAGTGAGAACATGTAGTGTTTGGTTTTCTGTTTCTGTGTAAGTTTGCTGAGAATGATGGTTTACAGCTTCATCCATATCCCTGCAAAAGACATGAACTCATTATTTTTTATGGCCGCATAGCTTTCCATGGTGTATTATGTGCTACATTTTCCTTATCCAGTCTATCATTGGTGGACATTTGGATTGGTTCCAACTCTTTGGTATTGTGAATAGTGCTGCAATAAACATATGTGTGCATATGTCTGTGGTAGAATGATTTACAATCCTTTGGGTATATACCCAGTAATGAGATTGCTGGATCAAATGGTATTTCTATTTCTAGATCCTTGAGAAATCACCACACTGTCTTCCACAATCATTGAACTAATTTACACTCCCACTAACAGGTGTCACACACTTTCAAACAACCAGATCTTGTAAGAACTCACTCACTATCATGACAACAGCAGGGAGAAAGTCTGCCGTCTTATTATTCAATCACCTCCCACCAGGTCCCTACTCCAACACACGGGGATTACAATTTGAGATGATTTGGATGCAGAAACAGAGCCAAACCATATCGGTCACAGTGTCTGTTGTTTCCTTCTTTGTGTCCCTGTATTCTCATCATTTAGTTCCCACTTATAATTAAGAACCTGTAGCATTTGTTTTTCAATTCCTGTGTTACTTTACTAAGGATATTGGCCTTCAGCTCCACCAATGTATATGTGCAACATTTTCTTTATCCAGTCTGTCAATGATGGCCATTTAGGTTGATTCCATGTCCTTGCTATTGTGAATCATGCCACAGTGAATATACACACGCATGTGCCTTTATGAAACAATGATTTATATTCCTTTGATATATACCAAGTATTGGGATTGCTGGGTCAAATGGTAGTTCCATTTTTTGGTCTTTGAGGAATCACCACATTGCTTTTTACAATGATGGAACTAATTTACACTCCCACCAACAGTGTATAAGTGTTCCCTTTTCTCTGCAACCTTGTGAGCATCTTTTATTTTTTTACTTAAATAATAGGCATTCTGACTGGCATGAGATGGTATCTCATGGTGGTTTTCATTTGCATTTCTCTAATGATCAGTGATATTGAACTTTTTTTTCATATGCATATTGGCTGCAAGCATGTCTTCTTTTGAACAGTGTCTGCTCATGACCTTTGTCCACTTTGTAATGAGTTTTTTTTTTTCCTGTAAATTTATTTAAGTTCTGTATAGATGCTGGGTATTAGACCTTTGTCAGATGCATAGTTTGCAAAAATTTTCTTCCATTCTGTAAGTTGTCTGTTTATTCTGTTAATAGTTTCTTTTGCTGTGCAGAAGTTGTTTAGTTTAATTAGATTTAATTTGTACATTTTTGCTTTTGTTGTAATTGCTTTTGGCATCTTTATCATGAGATTTTTGCCCCTGCCTATGTCCAGAATGGTATTGCCCAGATTGCATTCCAGGATTTTCATAGCTTTGGGACTTACATTTAAGCCTTTACTCCATCTTGAGTTAATTTTTGAATATGGTATAATGAAAAGGTCTCAGTTCAATCATCTGCATATGTCTAGCCAGTTATCACAACCCCACTTATTGAACAGGGAGTCCTTTCCCTATTACTTCTTTTTGTCAGCTTTGTCAAAAATCAGATGGCTATTGGTGTGCAGACTTATTTCTGAGCTATCTATTCTGTTCCATTGGTCTTTGTGTCTGTTTTGTACCAGTACTATGCTATTTTGGTTATTGTAGCCCTGCAGTATAGTTTGAAGTTGAGTAGCTTAGTCCTGATTTGTTCTTTTTGCTTAGGATTTCCTTGGCTAGTCAGGCTCCTTTGTGGTTCCATATGAATTTTAAAATAGTTTTTTTTTCTATTTCTATGAAGAATGTTATTGGTTGTTTGAGGGAAATAGCATTGAATCTATAAATTGCTTTGGACAGTATGGTATTTTAAGGAAATTGATTCTATCTATAAGCATGGAATAATTTTTTTCTATTTGTTTTTGTCGTTTCTGATTTTTTTCAATAGTGTTTTGTAATTCTCATTGTAGAGATCTTTCACCTCCCTTGTTAGCTGTAATCCTAGATATTTTATATTTTTGTGGCAACTGTGAATGAAGTTGCATTTCTGATTTGGCTCTCAGCCTGGCTGTTGTTGGTGAATAGGCATGCTAGTGATTTTTGCGTATTAATTTTTTATCCTGACGCTGCTGAAATTGTTTATCAGTTTGGCTTTTGTCCAGGGCTGGAGTTTTCTAAATATAGAATCATGTCATCTGAAAACAGGGATAATTTGACTTCCTCTTTTCCTATTTGCATGTCCTTTATTTCTTTCTCTTGCCTGATTGCTCTGGCTGGGACATTGTTAAATAGGAGTGGTGAGAGAGGGCATCCATCCTTGTCTTGTGTTGGTTTTCAAGGGGAATGCATCTAGCTTTTGCCCATTCAGTGTGATGTTGGCTGTGGTTTGGCATAGATGATTCCTTATGATTTTGAGGTATGTTCCTTCAATACCTGGTTTGTTGAGGGTTTGTAACATGAAGGGATGTTGAATTTTACCAAAAACCTTTTCTGCATGTATTGAGATGATCATGTGATTTTTTGTCTTTATTTCTGTTTATGTGATGAATCATGTTTATTGATTTGCATATGTTGAACCAACCTTGCATCCCAGGGATAAAACCTACTTGTTCATACTGGATATGCTTTACAATGTGCTAATGGATTTTACTGATGTGCTGCTAGCATTTGTTACTCAGTAACTTGTTCAAGATGTATTTTGTGCTGCACATTTGTTAAGGCACTGGTGAATAAGGAGTAACAAGTCAGTTTTATGCCTGGAGGCAGACTATATAAATTTAACTATCTTTTACCATGGCTGATTGTGGATTAGTTAACAGAAATAGAAATGGCAAAAGAAAATAAGTATCAACAAGAATGGAGCTTATGCTGAAGTTGTTTATTTGACTTACAAATCTATCTTAGCTCAAGTTGGGCTTGGTCCAAGAAATTGGGGTAAGGCTGAACCAATAGTCAGAAGCTCCAAGCATTGAAAAATGGAGAGACAGAGAATTTAAGATATAAAGGAGCCATTCTTTTCATGTCTGCAACTGTACTCATAAAGATAAGCTTAATTCATGTTTCCACCGCTTTCAGTTCCACACAACACTTATCACCCACCCACATGTGTCTTTACTTCTCCCACTCATCAATTAGTCATTCAATCAATATTTCGTAATGTCTATGCTATGTATTCCATTGTAGTAGGACCTAATGGATATATTAATATAAAGGGTTATATGAAAAGAAATATATTTCTGTGTACCAGGTGATCTTGCAGATCCATAGAAACATAAGAAATGTATGTTAAAAAAGTAAATATGGCATAAGAAGTAACTATAAGAATCCAGAAGAGGAAAAATCCTTTGACTAAAGTCATCAAGTAATTTCGAGGAGAAGGGGCCATTTGACCTAGTTTTTGAAGAATGAGTAGCAAAGGAAGTTTTTAGGTGTAAGAGAGATCTTAGGGAGAAGTTAGAACTGGAAAAAGACATCGAAGAGGAAAGCACCAGGCTTGTTATGAAGAATGGCAAGTCGTCAAATTGGTTTGAAGCATAGCATATATTCAGGGAGTAATGAGAATTTCAAAAGTTAAAATTGCTCAAGTTTATAAGGTGTTGTAAATGCCAAAATATAGAACTTATAATTTATGTTTCAGAAGCTGATCATTCATGAACAGAAAAATAATATAATTAAAATGAATAGGACAAAAGTTGTGATTGGTTCAAGATGAAACAAAAGTTAGGAGACTGTTGTCCTAGTATAAACATGTACTAAAATGTTGACAGTGGACACAGAAAGAAAAGGACAGATGTGGAACCTATTTTTAAAAAATCAGAAGTATTTTGTAAGTGAGCAGATGTGAGAGGTAATGAAGAATTGAGTCAAGGACATACTCAGAGATTGAGAACATTGTTAAAGGAAGAGAGAAGGGGAGAATTAAAAGAAAACTTAAGAGAATCAAAGAGGCAGGGAAAGTGACAGCAGAGAAGGAAGAGAATAACTAAGACAGTATTATGACATGAAAGATGAAGAAAGAGAAGTTCTCAATATGAAGGGATATTTGTTCCATCAACACGAACTGAGATGTCAGGTAAAATCAAGTTTGAGAATAAAACATGTTGGTGATTGGCACGTGATTTATCAAACATACGGTCAAATAGAAAAAAATAAGGTCCAGTATTCTATAAGAGAGTAAGATAACTATACTGAGCAACATTGTACTGTGTATTTCAAAGTAACTAGAAGAGAGGACTTGAAATGCCACCAACACATTTGGTAAATACTCATGGTGAAACAATAAATACTCAAGGTGATAGAGACCTCAAATACTGTGACTCAATTATTATACATTATGTGCATGTAACAAATCAGTCACATATGATCTATAAATACATAAAATATTTTGTATCAATAAAAAATAGTTTCAGTAGGTTGGTGGTGACAGAAAAGAGAAAGCAAGAGTTTAAAGAGTGAATCCACCAAGAGTACAAGCATTGAACATCAATTACTATTTTATAAAGTCGCTAAATGAGAATGGATTTAAAAAGAGTTTGAGAAACAAGCTAGGTTGAAATAAGTTTTGGTTTATTTTTGATAAAGCATATTTGTAGACTGAGTTGAAGAAACCACTGGAGAAGAAGATGCTGAAGAATCAAAATAAAATCATAGTCCTAAGCAAAGTTCATTATGAGGCAGGAAGGTGAAGCATTTAGCCTCATACATGAGGAGGGGCACCTGTTCCCCTGAAATTTACAGAAATAGGACACAGAAGTCTGAATATAGAGAAAAATATATGATGAAAATAACTTGGAGGTGAGAGACAATACAGGGAAGACTTTGATTGGGTGGCATTGGTCTTCAATAATGTAGAAGAATGAGAGAGACTAGAAGGAGCATAGGTATGTCTTTCAGTAATCATTGCGATGGACTTGTTAAGATTACAGAGCATCATTAGATGAAAAACATTTATTTAGTATTATAGCATGCCAAACATATACCTAGTATTCTACATATATTATGCTGTTGAATACTTTCCATAAACCTACAGGATATGCATTATTATCTGCATTTTAATTCATTTTCAGTCCTTCATTTTTATTGATATAAAGATTTATGGTTCTAAATGTGTCTCCTATTTTTGCTTTTAACTTGTAAAGTTTTTATATCATGATTTTAAATAAATTATATAATTTAAATTTTAATATTTTTTTTAAAAAACCAAGTAGAAAACCGTTGTTTTCTGTTATAATTTTTAGTTTTATCTTATTTTATTCATAAAGTGCTGTTTGTAGCAATTCTACTTTATATTTTATGAAAGTTATCAATGCTTTCTTTACAATATAAGATTGATTTTGTGACTACTTCTTAAGGTCTTAAGATAAAGTTATCCTCTTTATTATTAGAGGCAACACAGTGAGACTTTGTGTTTGCAAGAAAAAACACATTAGCCAGGTGTGGTGGCATGCACATATAGTCCCAACTACTCAGGAAACTGAAAGGGGAGGAACGTTTGAGCCCAGGGGTTCAAGACTGTAGTGAGCTGAGATTGTGACACCTCACTCCAGGCTGGAAGACAGAGTGAATCCCTGTGTCAAACAAAAAGCAAACAAAAGCAGAGTATAAATTTCAATATATACTAATAAAATAGACCGTATTGATTATATTATTAATACCCATATCTTTATTTTTAATCCACTTTGTCTATCTTTTACTGAAATTTGTATTTAAAGTCTTTTACAATAAGCTTTTCTCTCTGTCTCTTTCACTTTCTTGTAGTTTCTGCTTCAAAGATGATTGCTATATTATTTTGTACATAGATATTAGAGTCTATCATGTATTTATTATGAATTGTAGCTTTCACATTAAAATTTGTTTTTCTTTTTCAGATTCCTTTTCAAGCTTTCTGGCTTCTAGTTTTGCGTACCTGATATAAATATTAAAACCCTGGTTTTCTTATTGTTTTAATTTGACTTGTATAACTTTGACTTTCACTTTGTTTTTAGCCTCTCTGAATCACTTTGTTTTAGGTGTGTTCCTTATATACAACATATAAGGGAGTATTGATTTGTGAACCAAACTGAGATATTTTTCCTTAATTCTGTAAGTTAAATCTGTTTTCATTTATTGGTATGACTAATATTTTGGAATTTAACTGTCCTATTATAATTGCTTATGTATTATTTTATATTTTCTGTGTTTAAATGACATGTTTTCTTTGCTATTTTTAGAAAATATTTTTGTATTTAGGCAGTTTTATATTTTTGTTTCAGATGTTACCTTTGTAATTACACTTCACATAATTTAATATATACCATGTTTTCTTATATTAATATTCAGCATCTTGGTTTTTGGTATTTATTTTCAGTTTTAAATGATGCCTACTTATTGCCTATACAATAATCAATAAACTAATCCTTTCTCTTTCCCTCATTTATTTTGTTGTAATTTTTTCCCAAAGCATAGCATTTATATATTATTCTTTCAACTTTGTCTCCTCCTTTGTTTTCATTGTAAGTCTGTAATTAAATATATAATTTCTTCACTTACAGCCTTTTTGTCAGAGTTTCTCCATTTATCTCTTAATTGAATGAAGGTTATTCTCTACTAAATTTCTCAAGGAGAGCTCATGGGCACAGATATCTCTCAGTTCTTGAATATTTAAAATGGTTTTCTATACCCTTGGTACTTGAAGGGCAGTTTGGCTGGGTATAAAAGCATTAGTTCACACTTCCTATATTTGAGTTTCTTGAAAATACTGCTTCATTTTTCCTTGCTTTAAATGTTGCTTTGAAGGTCTGATGCCAATCAAATTATTTTTCCCATATATATCCTTTGATAATATTGCCAAGAGGCCTTGAGGATTTTTTTTAAGTTTAATATTTTTAATAATCTGTGTCACTAAGTTGATTGCTGCAGGCCAATTTCCCCAGGAAATTAGTTAGCCTTTTCAATACATAGAGGGAGGAGTTTTTTTTTTTAATTTCTGGAAGGCTTTTGGGTTCTAGTTTTAAATATTTCCTTTGCTCAATAGTTTCATTTTGCTTCTTTAGGTGTTTATACATCTGCTGAATTGTTAAAATATCTCTTGCTTTTTCTATTTTGTCTTTCTCCTTGCATTTTCTCCTTTACCTACTTTGCTATTTTATTTTTATCTTTTTAGCTGTTTTTCTGCTTTTATTCAATGTCTCATTAAATTTTTAAAAATGTATTCTCCTTTGGACATCTTCTAATTTTGTTGTCATTTTTATTTTTTTTTTTTCTTTTTCTTTCATTTCTTTCCCATGTTCAGTCGTTTCTCATTACATTGATTCCTGGTTTTTGTATAATTTTGTTTTTAATTTTTTTATTTCTGTTTCAAGATATTTTATTTTCATATCTCTGATTTTTTGAAGCTTACTTAACTCAGGATAGAGTGTTGTGATAAAGTTTTCTCCTACTTTAGTGATATTTTTGGGATGGAGAACACTTATCAGCAGAATACTTTAATTCTCATTTTCTATTTTGTTCTTATTAGTAGCTTTGTATGATAAATACCTCTTGCATCTTTGTATCTCTAGGATAAGCACTGTGGTTTGAATTTGTTTATGAGATTATAGTTCAAGAACACATTCCTTTAGACAAAAAGATCATAGTGTCTTTAGTTGATGACACGTTTCTATTTTTGTCAGTGATAATACAGTTGCTTCCTTTGACATTTTTAGTTTATTTTTGTCTTAAGGGAATGTGAAATTTTTCTTATTTCTACTTTTACCATTCACTTTACAGTTTTCAACATTTTTCTCTTTCTTTTTAACCTTGTATCTCCCAGAGGTATCTGTCACCTTTCCAAAACTACCTCTTTGAATCCTAGGTAGATTTTTAAATCCTTTTTCTGCTTTTATAGTTCTGATACACTAATATTTTTTCAGTATTTTTGCTTATAAAGAAGACCTTCTCTTTCTGGGCTGATTTTATCTCCAGCTTTTGTTCTCTAGTTAGCACAGTTGTTTTTCTGGACCTCCTTGACTCTCTACAAAATCTTGCAACAGAGGTTCAATAAAAAGGCATGCTGGGAATTTATTATTATTGATTTTAATTACTTCAAATTTAAAATTTTTCATGCTGGAAGTATGAAAGATCTGTGGTTCCTTCATTTGTTTGTTGTTTATTGGCATAGTTTTAAAGAATGACTAGAGGAATTTGGATTTAGACTATTGTCCAGCTACCTGAAAATCCTCAATTTTCCCTCAATTGTTTTATCAGTGAGAAAACCAAGAACTGATAAATTAGAAAAATTTTAAAACCCATGGAATAGATGGCACAGCCACTTAACCACTGTCCATTCTGCATCTGAAATTATAAATATAGCTTAAATTTGCTGTGTATCCAATCAACATGCAGTATTCAGGTTTTTAGTACAGGAAGCAAGATTGGCCTGGTAGCAGAATAGAACAGCAAAACGGACAAGCTGTTTTAGGGAATAGCATTACAATAATATGGATCCATGCTGTAAGGGACATAAGTAAGTAAGGCCAGTATAGACAGATAAAGTATGAAAATAGGCAATGTGAAGAAAATAAGAATATACAATGAGAGAAAGCAATTTAAGCAACAGTGAAAAAGTAAAAAATATATATATATATATATAGTAGGCTTACGAGAGGGCCATTTGTTTTCAGCAAAAGAGATCAGCATAGAATTAGCTTAAGTCCATGGTAAACACAATTAGGAAAATACATATACACTTTTCTGAAAGTTTGAAAGCCAGATAAAATTTCTGGTGTATAATGAAGCTTTTAGAAAACCTCCACCAGTATTCTCATCTGAAAAACTGAGATTTGCTATTTGCTTGGTGCATGTGACCTTGTTCTCAAAGTAGCAAGATGTATTTTCATTGAAGTAGTAACTTTCAAATATTTGAAGGCTAGAAAAATGAAACTGTAAGGGCATGGATAATTATCATTTGAAGACTCAAAATCAAGTGAATCTGTGAACATGCAGACATTTAGGTGCTTTTGGAAGAACTAAATGTTTTCAAGGATACATTGTTTTTCTATGCATCAAATTGATTTGGAGACTAGCCAACCCGACCTGTGGATTCAGGGAGTGCTTAAAATGAAACAAGTGTGAGTTCATCATGTTCCTCAAGAATCTTTGTTCTTCCAAGGTTATCGAGTGACCGCCAAAACCATTCTAAAACCACATCTGTGTTAATGCCACCCCAGTATGTTTCTGGCAAACAAGCCCAAAGTTTTGATGTTTTGTTGTTTATTTGTTATTTTCATATTCTTTTCAGAAGAAATATGACCTGGTGCAGGAAAACAGGCAGTTATTATTTAATGTTTCATTTGTTTTATGTTTTGATGTTTTATTTTATATTGAGAAAATGTTTCTTTTATTCATATGATATGGTTTGGCTGTGTCCCCACCCAAATCTCAATTTGAATTTTATCTCCAAGACTTTCCACATGTTGTGGGAGGGACACAGAGGAAGGTAATTGAATCATGGGGCTGGTCTTTCCCATGCTATTCTTGTCATAGTGAATAAGTCTTGCAAGTTCTGATGGGTTTATCAGGAGTTTCCTCTTTTGCTTCTTCCTCATTTTCTCTTCCTGCTTCCATGGAAGAAGTGCCTTTCAGCTTCTGCCTTGATTCTGAGGCCTCCACAGCCATGGGAAACTGTAAGTCCAGTTAAACCTCTTATTCTTCCAAGTCTTGAGTATGCCTTTATCAGTAGCATAAAAATGGACTAATACAGTAAATTGGTATGAGTAGAGTGGGGTGTTGCTGAAAAGATACCCAAAAATGTGGAAGCAACTTTGGAACTGAGTAACAGACAGAGGTTGGAGCAGTTCAAAGGGCTCAAAAGAAGACAGAAAAATGTGGGAAAGTTTGGAACTTCCTAGAGACTTGTTGAATGGCTTTGCTCAAAATGCTGATAGTGATATGAATGATAAGGTCCAGGCTGAAGTGGTCTCAGTTGGGAATGAAGAACTTTTTGGGAACTGGAACAAATGTGACTCTTTATGTTTTAGCTAAAAGACTGGTAGCATTTTGCCCTTGCCCTAGAGATTTGTGGAACTTTGAGCTTGAGAAAGATGATTTAGGGTATCTGGCAGAAGAAATTTCTAAGCAGCAAAGCATTCAAGAGGTTACTTGAGTGCTGCTAAAGACATTCAGTTTTATAAGGGAAGTAGAACATAAAAGTTTGGAAAATTTGCAGGCTGACTATGCAGTAAAAAAAAAAAGAAACCATTTTTTGGGGATAAATTCAAGCAGGGTGCAGAAATTTGCATAAGTAGTAAGGAGCCTCATGTTAATCCCCAAGACCATGGGGAGAATGTCTCCAGACCATGTCAAAGACCTTCATGGCAGCCCCTTCCATCACAGGCCTGAAGGCCCAGGAGGAAAATGTGGTTTCATAGGCCAGGCCCAGGGTCCCTGTGCTGTGTGCAGACTGGAGACTTGGTGTGCCATGTGTCCCAGCTGCTTCAACGGTGGCTGAAAGGGGCCAATGTACAGCTTGGGCTGTGGATGCAGAGGGTGGAAGCCCAGGCTTTGGCAGCTTCCATGTGATGTTGTGCCTGCAGGTACACAGAAGTCAAGAATTTAGTAACCTCTGCCTGGATTTCAGAAGATATATGGAAACACCTGAATGCCCAGGCAAAAATTTACTGCAGGGGTGGGGCCCTCATGGAGAAACTCTGCTAGGGCAGTACTGAAGGAAAATGTGGGGCCACAGCCCCTACACGGTGTCCCTACTGGGTCACTATCTAGTGGAGCTGTGAGAAGAGGGCCACTGTCCTCCATACCACAGAATGGTAGATCCACTGACAGCTTGCACAGTGTGCTGGGAAAGCCACAGATATTCAATGCCAGCCCATGAAAGCAGCCAGGAGAAAGGTTATACCCTGCAAAGCCACAGGGGTGGAGCTGTCCAAGACCATGGAAACCCACCTCTTGCATTAGTGTAACCTGAGTGTGAGACCTGGAGTCAAAGGAGATAATTTTGGAGCATTAAAATTTGATTGTCCTTCTGGATTTCAGACTTGCATGGCCCTGTAACCCCTTTATTTTGACCAATTTCTCTCATTTGGAATGGCTGTATTTACCCAATACCTATACTACCATTTTATCTAGGAAGTAAGTAGCTTGCTTTTGATTTTACAGGCTTATAGGCAGAAGGGACTTGCCTTGTCTCAGATGAGACTTTAGACTGTAGACTTTTGGGTTAATACTGAAATGAGTTAAGACTTTGTGGGACAGTTGGAAGGCATGATTGGTTTTGAAATGTGAGAACATGAGATTTGGAGGAGCCAGAGGTAGAATGATATGGTTTGGCTCTGTCCCCACCCAAATCTCAACTTGAATTGTATCACCCAGAATTCTCATGTGTTGTGGGAGGAACTCAGGGGGAGGTAACTGAATAATGGGGGCCCATCTTTCCGGTGCTATTCTCATGATAGTGACTAAGTCTCAGGAGATCTGATGGATTTATCAGGAGTTTCCCCTTTTGCATCTTCCTCATTTTCTCTTGCCACCACCATGTAAGAAGTGCCCTTTGCCTCTCACCATGATTCTAAGGCCTCCCCAGCCACATGGAACTGTAAGTACAATTCAACCTCTTTTTCTTTTTTGTCTCAGGTATGTCTTTATTAGCAAAGTGAAAATGAACTAATACAGTATATTTCTTAAATCAATGGGTGCTCCACTCACAAAAACCAGAGGACAAGTTTCTTAGTGGATGCATCTAATCCTTGGGAACATCAGGAATATTTAAATTACATTCTTGTTCAAATGCAGATGCAGGATTTTTGGGGGCAGTATACAGAAAATGTTTTAAAATTTAGGGGCAACAATTCATTGTTTTATAGTAGAATAACTAACTTATGACACATGGTCATCTACTTCATTTGACATTGCTGATTGGTCTCTCCATCTTGAAAATTCTCTTTGTTGTCATGCTCTGACCTCTTTCTCTCTTGGGAAGAAAACAGTAGTGTTTACTTTTGTAATTTTGAATTTGTTTCATTGTGGTAAAATACACATAATATTTACAATCTTAACTTTTTTTTAAGTATACAATTCAATGGTATTAAGTACATTTATATTATTAAGTGACCATCACTCTAATCCACCTCTGATACTCTTTTCATCTTGTAAAACTGAAACTCTACATCCATTAAACAACAATTCATCATTCATCTCTGCCCCCAACCCCTGGCAACCACATTTTAGTTTATGTTTCTGTAATTTTAACTACTATAGGTATTCTGGATAATTGCAATCGCAGTATTTGACTCTTCATGACTGACTTCACATAGCATAACGTTCTCAAGTTTATCTTATGTTGTAGCATATGGTAGCATTTCCTTTCTTTTTAAGGATGAATAATATTCCATTGTATGTATATAGTACATTTTGTTTATACATTTATCTGTAGATGGACACATGCTTGGCTCCCACGGTTTATCTATTGTGAATAATGCTGTTATAAATGTGAATGTACAACTATCTCTTAAAGACCCTTCCATTCTTCTGGGCATATATTCAAAAGTGGAATTATTGGACCACAGGTAACTTTTTGAAATTTTTTGAGGAAGTACCATATAGATTCCACAGTGGTTGTATCATTTTGCATTTCCACCAACATTGCTCAAGGATTCCAATTTTTCCATATCCTTGACAGTACTTATTTTCAGTGTTTCTGATAGTAGTCATCCTAATAGATGCATAGTATTTCCTTGTGGTTTTGATTTGCATTTTTCTAATGAGTATTGATGTTTATCATTTTTTCCTGTACTTATTATCCTGGTTATCTTTGGAGAATGTCTATTCAAGCCCTTTGCCCGTTTTTAAATCAGGTTGTTTTATTTTTGTTGTTGAGTTTTAGGAGTTTTGTGTGTTTTCTTGATACTACATTATTTTCTCTCTTTTATGAACATTTCTTCATTTCTCCATCCTTAAATTAATATTTCCATAAGTGTAGTCTGCAAACTATGTAATCAGAATTACTTCGGATATATGTGAAGATGGTAAAGTCTCTTAACCCACCACTCTACCTACTGAATCAAAGTCATAAATTAAGGATTTTGGACAGTGCATTTTTATATACATTCTGGGTAGAACCTATAAGACTTCAAATCTGAGAACTATTTCCTTAAATGTTGGTCTTTCCAGGGTTTCTATCCCAGCTCAATATTATCAGTCTCATGGTTTAAACCCTACCTGCTGACAGCTGACAACTTTCAAAAGTATTGTTTTCTGTCCTGTTTCTATTTTCACATGTTCAGCCAGTCTAGACATCTCAAAGTCAAAATTTATGGAAATAAACTTATTTTCTTTCCCCACAAATTTCTCCTTTATCTGTAGTCTCTATTAGCACTATAATTCATCTAGTTACTAGAATTAAAAACTTGAAAATTAGAAAACTGGAAATAGTTCTTGACTTTCCCCTCTCCTTTGCCCCTCTTCCCAACCAATTAATACATTCAACTGATTTCATCTTCAAACATTTATTAATTTTTTCATTTCTCTGCCTCAACTATCATTGATCCAGTAATATGGATGTTACCAGGTCTTTGCTGGGCCATCTCCTCTTTCTACTTTTTAAAGCACTCTCATTACAGCCTCTAGTTTGATTTATCTAAATGTAACATGTATCAATTCAGATCCCAACAGGAAACAATGGCCATTTTTAAAGTAGGACAATTCAAGGAAGCTTTATTCATAGAGAGACAATTTCCAGAGGTTTGGATGTAAAGCAATCACAACAAATGGTGTAATAGTCTGAAAAAGATGTTACTACCTCTTGGTTCTGTAGGATGAGGTAAGGAAATTGATTAATAGAACATGGGAAAATTAAATGGGTAAGGCTGAGTGCTTCGAAAGAAGCAGAGATCTTTGAATACCTAAGAAACACACCAGCTCAAGATGCTATCAGAGAGTGGAAGTCAGATAAATATTCTGACCTCACTCCCAACCTCCTTCTGATCTTCTGATTAGGATTCACACTGGTCAAACCCAACTGAAAATCAGAAGGCATGAGAACCCTCGATGTAGTCTGTACAGGTCACTCTCCCAGGGCAGAACACAGAGTTAAGATGAGTGAAGAAGGGATCTGGAAGGGCTATGGAACAATTAGCACACAGATCTTAACAGTATAGTTCCAAAGCTTGTAAACATTTGGATTCTTTAATATCTTATTAGGAATTTTTTTTTCTTTAAAATGGAACACCAAATATACCTCATTACCTCATTGCTTTTTTTTTAACCTGTCAGTCTCTGCCTGGTTTATCAGGTTACAGAATGCAAATTGCTCGTGGCTCCATACTTACTTCTTAATATGTCTCACCCTGTGATTTCGCTCAGGCCTTTACTTCTAGAGGAAATGCTACCTTTCTCACTCCAATTTCTCCCAAGAAACAGCTCAGTTATATCCATGACTAATATCCCTCTCCCTCTCTTTTATAAACATTCTGAATTAACTAGCTACTTCCACTCATTACTATGTAAATCTCTCAATCTTTGTATTTACCATATTGTTTCATTATTATCTATGTGCATTTCTCCCTAACCAGACTCTGAATTCCTTGAATAAAGACTACTCATCTTATGTGCGTTTATAGTCACAATGCTAAGCCTAGTGCCTGCTTGTTGAAAGAAAAAAAAATGAGCTAGTAATTTCTGTCTCTTCTCTCTTGCTATGCATGTGCTAATAGTCAAAGGAATCACTTTCAGATTTCTAACAAATGGTGTGCATCTAAGTACCTCTCAGTGGGGCTGGAGGCAGCATTAATATTGAAGTGGTATGTAATGGCCAATTTTTTTTCCCCTGTAATGGAAATTGATGGAAGGAAGGTTCACTGTGGATAATTAGATTGATTTTAGTTTTACCACTTTAATATCAAGACAGTTCTTGAAAGTGATTGTTGTAATTACAGAATGACAAGCTGATGCAGAAAGTCATTCTTTATTTTCCTCTCTCCAATCTGGATTCACTGTGCTGGTAAAAAGACTTTCTTAAATCTCCTTACTCCTCATTCTCTGCATACCTTCCTCAAAAGTGTTGTGCTTTCTACTTTTAATTAACATCTTATCAGTGTAGATTGAAACATGGGAGATTGAGGCCGTAATAAGGGCACACAGAATCAATCACTGTACCAAGCAATTTTCATTTAATGTCTACAGGGTGTACATCTTGAGTATAATCTGATATGCCAAGAATCATAAGGCAAACTTCTAGTCTACATTCCAAAATCTTACACTAAAGTTGCCTCTGTAAAAAAAGGATATTAGAGGGGAGATAGATTTTCACAAATTCTGTTTTCTTCTAGAAGTTTTTTTTTTTAATCTAAGTTTGCTTTTATTCCTCTTGACTCAATTTTTTCTGTTTTTTCTGCCCTTGGGGAGCAGGTGGTACACTAACTGTCATATAGACACTATTAATTTGAACAAATAGCTGTGCATATCTCAGAAATGTTTCAGAATATAGGGGAATATTTGCCAGCCATTACTGATATTTAGAATGGCTAGAGCATCTCATTCATTGTAATGCTCTTCCAGTCAAATAAATTGCCAAGGAAATAAATGCTGGCATCAATACCACAATCAATTATTTTTTATGATGACGGTGTTCTAGGTACTGTTAAAATTTTAGTCAGAAACAGAAAATTCTTATTCACCTGCCATTTCTCTTTGCCATGGTGCAAGGCGATAAAAATATGGTTTATGAAGGATCCAATCTCTCATTTATATTGGGTAGCAAAACAAATAGAGGAAGGAAAACAGGAAGCTCACTTAGGAAATAATAAAAGAACTTCTGTGAATAGAAATGAGAATAAGAAATCACAATATAAGACATTGTGATATCCTTGCAGATTGAATTTGTATTCTCCATTGTTTCTGGCACAATATTTTGCACATTGTTAATGCTTAGTAAATTTTTGTTGAATTGAACTTAATTAATTCCAAGCATGTATTTCTGCATTTCAAAAATTGTTCATAAGGAAGTCTCAGGAAGGAGGATATTTATTTAGGCATCAAATAGTATGCTAACATGTGTGCAAACATATTTCATAAATTACTCAATACCTCATTAAACCTAATTATGTTTGGGTTTTAGTGAATTAAAAAGAATACACACACACACACACACACCCCATTTATAGAGGAATTGCTATCTTTCTCACTCCAATTTCACATATATATATATATATATATATATATATATATACATACACACACGATATATATGGTTTCTTCACACAAATTTTACTCTGCATCAAAGGGTCTTATAACTTAACCGGTTTGTCAGTGTAAGGAATTGGATGTAGTACAGTGCCTTTTCCTTGCTGATGTCCTATACAAGTTTGTTCACATGGTTTTGTTATAATTAAAGTTGAAAATGGGTAATCCAATACTTAGAAATAACATTAGCTTTCAAGAAAGTAAACTGTACTTTTTAGGAATATGGACACTGGAGTTAATATAATGCAACTGGTTTCCACCTAACTATGTGTCTGAGGAATATGTCAATTGGTCTCCTAAGCATTAATTTCTTCATCTGAATATGGGGATAGTAACACAATTCAAATTAGAGTTTTATAAGTATCAAATGAGATTATGTATACAAAATTCTTTCCATGCTCCTTGACAGATAGTGAGTAAGCTATAATTGACAGCTATTATTATTAATAATAATCATGGAAAATTAACTTGCAAAAGGGCAATCATTTAAATGGATTATTGAAAACTTTAACAAAAAGTGAGGTTGTAACTTAAGATAAAAACTGTTTCAACATGTCTAAAGATGTTGAAGAGTCAAATGTAACTAATAAAGTCTAAAAGGAGCATTTGTCAACATAAATAATGGAAAGTAAAAAGCTCCATCAGCCGTGCTCATTCAGAACCAGGAAAGGAAGAGCCCACTGTGTCCTAGACTCTCCTCTTCTCTCTTAGTGGTCAACTTATATCCAGCATCACTTCCTTCAATAGGCCTTTCCTGTCTCTCTAGATTAAACCCCTCACATGTGTGTTTCCTGCGTTATATCTATTTGAAGTTCAAGTTACCCAACAATTAAATCTCTACTTCCCCACTTGAGTTCTGAATGAAATGAGATTTAGAAAAAAGACTATAGCAGGTGGAGGCAAAAATACCACCCGCATTACTAATAAAGTGAATATTGGAGAATATAGCTTACATTTGCCAGTAAATGGACTTTCTAACCTGCACTTCAGAATTGGGGCTATCAATACAGTTACGCACAGTGGTGGATGCTTGAGCACAGTCTTGTCTCAACACATGGCAGAGGAGAAAACATGCTTGTATCAGGGAGTGGAGCAAGTGGGGGAGAATGAGAAGGAATTGGGGGTTATGCACATCCAATTTTCTTATCCTAAACCAACTTTTAAGAAAATTTACTCCTCTTCTCTATGAGACAAGTAAATGAGAAGATAGGTACAATCCAGGCTATGTTCATGGAAAATCCAGGTTAAGCTCCCTCCACATGGAAGGAAATATTATGATTAGGAAGTCCTCCCTAGCCAGCATTCTCCAGAGTAACAGAGACAACAGGATGTGTGTATAAGCTAAACACATTCATAAAGAAATTAATTACAAGGAGTTGGCTCATGTGATTATGGAAGTGGGCAAGTCCCAAGATCAGCAGGGTTAGCCAGCAAGTGGGAGATAGAGGAAAACTCATGGCTTAGTTCTAATAAAAGTTCAAAGACCTCAGGATTAGGAGAGCCGTAAGTGTAGTTTTCATCTAAAGGCCAGCAGGTTGAGACCCAGGAAGAGCTTATGTTGCAGTTTAAGTTCAAAGGCAGGAAAAAACCCAGTGTCCTGGTATAAAGGATTTTAGGCAGGAGAAATTGTTTCTTACTCAGGGGAAGGTCAACCTTTATGTTCTATTTAGACCTTCAACTGAATGCTTGAGGCCCACCCATATTAGGAAGGGCAAACTGCTTTATTTAGTCTATTGATTTAAATGTTAATCTCATGCAAAAACTTCCCTCACAGAAACACCCAGAATGTTTGACCAGACATCTGTTTACTGCCCAGCTCAGTTGTATGGACACATACAATTAACAATCACAGCCCACCCCACTCCAAACAATAACAGCTGTCATATATTATCATAGTTATTTGATAAATTTCTTATTATAATTTAAGCTTTGTTAGGAGAAAATATCAATTTGATTGGTTGATTACTATATTACCAGCACGAAGCAAAAGAATGACTTATGTTAGGTGCTCAATAGATATTAAGAAATAAAATTAATGAAAAATAAATTCACCAGCTCAGATTTCTTGACTGCTACAACCCTACTGTGGTATTGTATACATTAAGCTATTATAAAACATATCATTAAATGTTAAAATAATATTCTGTTATTGTGCATACAATGTGCAAGAAACTCTGTAAGCATTGTATATATTGAATGTATATATATATATATATATATATATGACATTCAATTATCACACAACAATCCTAGGGTAGGTATTACCATTATCACTATTTTACAGAATTGTGAACTAAGACATAAAGTGGTTAGTTTTCCAAAGCTGGATACTAGTAATTATAGAGAAAATCACTCTGATTTAATTCTTGCCACAAACCTGGAGAGAATGAGTGGGTCACAGATATGATTACTTTGTTTTATTTGTAAATTAGCATACGCATATCAAGGACATCCTTAGTGAACTTATGTCTTCTTTCTGATTTGTCAATATCAAATTTCTGAGCCAGCCAGATGAGAACTTTATTGGTCTAGTTTACCAAGCTGATATCTCTCTGTGAGACCTCTAGATGTCCAATTGGACAGCTTTTCTGTGACATAGAAAACAGTGACATAGCTATTTCTTTCCAAGGCCCAATAAAACATTAAACTCTGAACATTTTATCTGTCTCTACAAATCTGTATCCTCTACTATAGGACTGAATTCATTAAAGAAGAGACTACATCTGATTAATCTCTATACCAGAAATGCCTTATGTGGAACCCAAGACAGAGAAGTTTTTCTCTGTCTTATTCAATTAAATTCTGCTTGAGTGAGTGAGGCATCCATATTCTCCAGACTGAAATTGGTGTCTGGAGCTTGGGAATAGTATCCAGAGTTGGAACAGAATTTAGTTTTGTGCAAGATATACTAGTTTGGCAGGATTAAATGCATACCCTGGATTCCTTGCTCTAACAAATAAACTAATTACCATATACATAATTTAAAGGCATATGTAATATAACAGCTTATTCATCAAATGACTGATTTTTATTTCTAGTATTTGCCAAGCATTGAAAGCTTATTGTCGAGAGATCAAAGATGTTTACAGTTTAGGTAAGTAAATAGATAAAAATACCATTTTAGTTTATTATCAGGAGCTAAGATCTGGGTATAGACCATAAAGAAAATGCTATTATTTGGTTAAAATGTGTCAAAATTCCCTAGAAGAAATTAGACTGTAATTGTTTCTTAAAAGTTGATGGAATTGGATAGATTAAAGGAAGAATAAAAATTCCAAAGTGATTGGAATACATAAAGAAGAGCTAAGAAGCAGGATTCCGAGTAGTGCATGAGCAAAGTCTTGTTCAAAATAAAGTTATCACTCTCACACATCACTCACACTCACACATCCGTCATACACTCTTCCACAGGCAGCCACATTCCACCAAGTGTTCTCATAGCTTATGCTATTCATAATCATAGATATTTATGTCATTTTCTTATATTCACACCATTTGAAGAAAAACATGCTTTGACTTACTATTTTAATACTATTTAGAAACAAAGTATTCTGTAAGCTGAAATCAATAAAACATACTTTTTTTGTAGGGCAGAAGAGTGGGAATTGTAGCAAAAAGGGAGTATATGTGAGTATAGAAAGCAGTACTAAGTATGAATTATGAACTGGACACTTACTATATAACCCTAGTTAGCTTATTAACCTCTCTGAGCTTTGTGGTTTCCTCACTACTGTAATGAAGGAACATTCTGGTATCTATGCATAAAGGTACAGAGATGAAATTAGATAAAAATTATGAAAAGTACTACTGGCTATTATCTAGAAATTGTCATTTGATGATTTGTGGCAATTAATATCATTATACTGTTTAATAACCAGTATCTCATTGTATTCTGCTAGTAAGCATCCTCAGAAGGCAAATGCTAATTCACACTGTTCCATTTCTCTACTTGACCAGCTGTTTATCGTTTTCCCCACACTTGAGCTATTTAGGATGCTCAGTCATTCTTCATATAAACCAAAGATGCTTTTTCAAATCCAAAACACAAAAGTAATTAAACATCACTCTGCAACAAATTACCCAAACTATTTTTTTCTTTCAGACTTTATGCCATAAAAAAAATGAAAACAACAAAAGTTACATGGGATCATAAATTGTGTAACATTCTTATCTTATGAAGCAAGGAATTAGGAAAAAGGAAGTTTTCTAAAAGATCTAGATTCAAATGTTGTTACTTTCTATTGGACTTTCGATGAAAGTATTCAAATTTTAAAATAATAAGCTATCAAAGATTAAAGAAGGTTGTTGGGCATCTCAATGAAAGGGAACTCAAGTATTTAATTTTATTCATTACACTATATTTTCTAGAGCAAGAGTACTATGGAAATACATTATATATATAATGTACAATGTGTGTTCCAATGATGCTAGTACAGTCTGAATATTTGTGACCCCTCAAAATTTATATGCTGAAATTTAATCACCAATGTAAAGTTACTAAGAGATGGGGCCTTTGGGAGGTGATTAGGTCACCTCACAAAAGGTGGAGCCCTTATTAATGGAATTAGTGCCCTTACAAAAGAGGTGCTAGAGAGCTACCTTTTGTCTTCCACCATGTGACGACACAGTAAAGAGCCATCTGTGAGTCAGAAAGCAGGTCCTCACTGGCATTAAATCTACTGTTGCCTTGATCTTGAACTCCCCAGCCTTCAGAATCATGAGAAATACGTTTCTATTTTTCACAAAACATCAGTCTGATATTTTGTTACAGCATCCTGAATAGGGTAAGACAGGTGCATTGACTGCTCTTTATTAGGAAGCTATTGGTGAAATTAATTTGCAATTAAGAGTTATCACTTTAGATTGTTACTATTTTCAGAGTATTCCAAGGGACCACCTGTGGTATAAAGAATCCACATATCTCCTTTATATCTTTCCTAGCTCATTAGCAGTGTAAAAAAAAACAGGAAGATCTACATTTACATTGTATTTTTCTGTAATAAATTTAAAACAAGGGTGTGAAAGGGAACATGCTTTCTGTTTATTCATATAGAGTGAATTGTGTTTCCTCAAATTAATACATTGAAGCCCTGACTGTATTTGGAGAGAAATTTTAAGAAGATAATTAAGATGAAATGAGATCATAAGGGTAGGACCATAATCCATTAGGACTGATGTTTTAATAGGAAGAGGAAGAGACACCAGAGCTCTCTCTTTCAGTGCACACAGAGGAAAAGACTTGTGAGGAAACAGTGAGAACGCAATCGTCTGCAAGCCAGGAAGAGAAGCCTCACCAGAAAACTGCTCTGCTGACACTTTGTTCTTGCATGTCTATCCTCAAGAAATTCCTATTTAAGCCATCCAGTTTGTAGTAATTTTTATGGCAGCCCAAGCTGACAAATACATGTGTAAAAACATTTCTTGACTGGGTGCGGTGGCTCTCACCTATAATCCCAGCACTTTGGGAGACCGAGGCGGGTGGATCACCTGAGGTCAGGAGCTTGAGACCAGCCTGGCCAACGTGGTGAAACCTCATCTCTACTAAAAATACAAAAATTAGCTGGGCATGGTAGCATGCGCCTATAATCCCAGCTACTCAGGAGTCTGAGGCAGGAGAATCCCTTGAACTCTGGAGGTGGAGGTTGCAGTGAGCTGAGATTGCACTATTGCGCTCCAGCCTGGGCAACAGAGTGAGACTATATCAAAAAAACAAAAGCAAAAACAAAATATCTCTCAGTAGAATTTTAATTGGTATATATTATGAATATTAAATCTGTTTCTGTAATGTCTACTCTGGCAGTATACTTTAAAATAATGCACACTTTTATTCCACAAAGTCTAAATATTTTATGCTGCTAAAAGTTAAGAAACAGTATTTGTGGGAGAACGTGTACAGAATTTTATATGCTTAAGGATTCATATGCTTTATTAATTGTTCATGGATTACTTCATTTCAATTGTGAATCTATCTAATGGTAAATTAAAGGTCCATTATAATTGCTGTTATGTTGATTTTAAATTTTGTCTAGAGCCAGTACATGACTAAAACATAGTAGACGTCTTCCTAATTGTACATGATTATAATTTTAATAATTCAATTTGACACAACATTATCTTTTCATGAATTCATTGCATAATATTTATGCTATCTTTTTTATGGAGTTTAGGCAGTAAATTCCAATGCATTACATGGACCAATTTGCTTTCAGGAATTTTGTCTTTGTCTTTTTAAAGGCAAATGAACTAGCAGTCTTCCTAGTAATGTCTAGGAGACAAATGCCAACCATTCTAAGTAGATTTGCCTCATACTTCTTCAGTATATGCTTTGTCCTAAATAAGACTTATCCTTTTGTAGAACAGTATTAGAGCCAATCGTTGGTATTAGACACATGTGATAATAGAATTATGTCATAAGCATAACTTGAAACCCAATCAGACTTTGCACAATGGAATCCTATGGTCTTAACCCTGAAAACTTGCTGAAGTTATTCCATTTCTAAGTACTCTAGGACTCATTGGATGGGGAATTCTGGAGTGAGATATCCACAGTCAATCCTATGTTTGTCCTTCTTTCTGTTTCTTTGTATTTCAAATTCATTGTTATAGATGCCTCTGGATCCTTCGTGTACTTATATCAAAACATACTAAAAGAACACTTAAATTCCCAAATGAAAATTCACATTATTTTAGATATTCCTAGGGTATAAAGTGAAAGCATTATAGAATCTGTCTAGTTCCTGGAATGTCAGTGCTTTGTTGTGTTTCTTTCAGGGCAGCCCAATAACATGTCAGGAACTGAAAATGAAGGCGTACTTGCTGTCCTTTGGATAGCCCCATGTTATCCCAATAGTTTTTCTAATGGTTCTCTTCTCTATTCATATTCAGTTCATGTTTCAACTTCAGGACCTGACAGTTGATTTTCTGAACCTATTAAGACCACAGGAATTTGAGACCAGCCTGGTCTTTTCCTTAAGGCAAGGAAAAGGAAGTCATTAAGTAGGAAGTCATTCTATAGGAACACAGAATAAGGCAGTAGTTGACGTTCAGTTTAAACCTGTTCCAGAGAAAATACATGAACAAAGTATAAGTGCATCAGTTTAGGCTGGTAAAATCAAAAGTGATTGTTATAAAAGGACAACAACCAGTTCTTTAGCATTGGCTATCTTGGGCTATTTATAGAGAACTCTGTCCTTGAAACTGTGGGTCCTAAAATAGGGGTGAAATTTTTGCCCTGGTCTACCTACTCACGCATGAGCAGCCCAAATTCACCTGACTTTTTCAGAATTTCTGCCTAGCACTGGTACCCTCCAACAAGAGAATGAACATGAATCTTTCTTTTGGAGTTCAATGTTCAATCAAGGTTGAAAGCAATGGGTAGTGTAAAGGATAAGATACTAGCTGAAAAGAAATCAGGCAAATAAAAGGTGGGGTGTGGGGCAGGTAAAAACTGTCTGGAAACTATAATAACAAACTTTCCAACCCATTCTTTCCAACTCTTAAGAAAAGGTGCATTACAAAATGCTTTATAGCAGAGATAGAAAAAAGTTTTTGTAAAAAGACAAATGGTAAATAATTGTAGGTTTTCTGGGTCATACACTGTCTATTGCAACTACTCAACACTGACATTGTAATGCAAAATAAGCCAGAAATAATATGTCAATGAATGAGTGTGGCTATGTTTTAGTAAAACTCTTTGGAGACAGAAATTTGAATTTCATATGATTTACACACACATGAAATATTTTTTTGACTTTTTCCCAATCATTAAAATGTATTAAAAACAGTTTTGGCTTGCAGACCAAACAAATGGTGGTGGGTAGGATTTGTCCTAGGTAGGGCCACAGTTTCCTGACGCTGGTTTATTGGCTCATTTGATGCATACATAGCGGTCTTCCACTCCACTTGGTTACGGAGGTCTGGATAAGTGGGTAATGCTTTGAGCTTATTGTGTGAGTGGAGAAGAAAGTGGTGGGGGTCTTAGATGCTAGCAAGTGGAAATCTTTGGTCTCCAGCCCACAACATACAGCTGTTTGCCTGTACTGCATTATTGTTGAAACTGGCAAAGGCTATCCTCTCTGAGCAGGCAAAATAGAGAAAGGCACAGTCTCTGGACATATAAAAATAGAAAAGTGAGTCTCTTCTAGCCTAATAAAAATAGAAAAGATACCTGGATAGATTCACTGTGTCCCTTCTTCCCATGGTTGACCTTTGTGTCAGGACTGCAATTTTATGAGCAAGGAAGAAGAAAATTTCAGCTCTCACTTAGCTGTGCCACCATACTCAGGAGATCTCCCCCAAGGTTCATAAAAACTGATATGTCCAATATTCTCTTAAGAAAAAAATTATTTTCTAGAGTTAAAACACCTGCCTGCCTACTGTTTGTGGCACTGGGATGGGGAAGAGGGATGAAGGAATCTATGGAAGTATGAAAATACTTGCATTTGTATCCTGTTTAAATTAAACTACATCTCAGACTAAACCTCCTTTGAAAGTGGAATTTCTGGGTTTTGATGAAAGACAGACTACCTTCCCTGCTGGAGGCTTTTTTTTTTTATGTTACTCTGACAAGCTTCAGGAGTACCCATTAGCAATTCACCTGCTCTTCTTTCCTATCTGTTTAGATCTCTTATGGGATGGTAGCTTCCCCATTTCTGTCTTCATTGTTTACAGGAAGAGAAGCTTCTTTTTTCCTTTCTTCACATTTTAGAGACCATGAAAAGGAAAGAAGATAAATCCATGGGTTGAGTTTGTCATCTTGAACAGAAGAATAAGAATTTTTCTTAAAAAACGGTAATCACAATGATTATAATGTAGATAGATTGGACCACTTTGAGAAACCTTGCTTAAGCTAACCTCTATCTTTCTGTGTCCCTTTCCCACCTACAACATAGGGTTATGATTCAGACAGGGAGTCAGACTGTCAAGTAAACCATTCACTGGCTGTGGGAAGTTGAACACTGTTCAAAGTGTTTTATATATATATATATAATCTTATTTAAACGTCACAAATGAGGCAGGTAATGTTCATGGTCTTCCCCACTTAGAGATGAAGAAATTAAAGTCTAGCAAGTTTGACAAGATTAAATATACTCATGGTCATCATACTATGTTACAATCAATATCCTATACCATATCATTACACTATACAATGATATTATCTCATCGGTTTACTGTGAATATCAAATGGCAAATAAAGATAGCATGTTGGTACATGGTGCTCAATAAATGTCTTAGCCATCTTTTTTTTAAAGGTTGTTCTAACTTGTCTAATTATTTGTATTTGTTAACACAAAGGTCATATTTTCTAAAACAAATCAATCATTGACAGTTGGCAACGTTCACCTTTAATTTTTTAAACTGTGTTTAAGTTTTATTAACAAATTTTTGAATGGTAGGATCATATTATGTTTTTGTGTTCTTCTAAGTAAACACAGATAAGACCTGGGCAGAGAGTAAACATTCAAATATTTGTTGATGAAATTTTTATGAAGTATAAAGTTCATGAGACTCCCATCTGTAGTTCTGTAGGTAGTCTGGAGTCCCAGTGGATGTATCTCACATGGTGTAAGTTTTCCATATGTGTCCTAACATTAACCTGAATAAAAAAGGAATATATAAGTATATATGTGTATAAAATATATATTATATAAAAGTATATACACTTAAATGTGAGGACATAAATATATATATACATTTAATATATAGGTACATATATATGTATACATTTTATGTATACACACACATTACATATATATTTGTAATGCTAATGTTCTGAGGGAAGATAAATAGTGAGCTTATCTTATTTATTATTGTTTTGTACAGAGCTAAGTCCAGTACCAGTAAGGTAGTAAATACTCTGTACCATTAGTTAATGACTATAACAGAAAAAGAGTTCAATCATTTAGTATGTGACTCTAAAAGTAGAAAAGTTATTTCTAAATACTGAGAATTAAGCTTCATAGTTACCACTTGCTGTTTCCCATTCTTCATTCTCCACTTTCCTCTTCCATAAATACCTTCCAAATTCTATTTTCTATAGTATCATGGGAAGAGAAAGAGAGAGAGGTTATACTTGTTACTTTTGAAATACTTGCCCTTTTATTGATACCAAGGTCAACTTTGACAATTGGCTCCATTTCTTCATGCTCGACAAAGAAAAAAATGAATAAATAAGGAATTTTGCACACTTTAAAACTTTACTGAGAGCAGTGCAAAAGAAAGTTTAGTAAAAGACAATACTACTAAACACTTGAAACTAAATACCGTCAGAGAGAACATTAATTAATGCTGATTAATGAATTTCTTTGAATGTCTATCTAATTTTTACATAAAGATCAAAGTAAATTTCCCTTATTCAGCAGAACCAGATTCATCTAATTTCTCACCTTAATTAATGGATCATCCTAAAAGAAACCCAAAAAGAAAAGATTGGTAATTAAATGCTAATTTTATATGTTAAAATTATCGCAAATTACATGCAAATTGGCAAACATCATCAGAAAGGATCTTTCTCTGTGAAATCCCTAGTGCTATTATTTGAATTTGTTTTATATTGTATTCTGGGAGCATATTCAGGGCTCTGGGCAGACAGCAGCCTGCCATTTCAGAGACCTGGAGTTGACTGTTGTCAGGGCCAGTAGGAGCTTTGATTGATAATACCTTGAATAGCAGTAGTGGAAAAGGAGGGAAGGAAATAGATATACCAATGTTAAGAGGTATAAATAATAACCTTTGCTTGTCAAATGAAAAAAAAAACTCCTCTCTAAAAAGAGGGTTATGAGAAGTAGGTTCTGTAGATGGAAATAAGTCACATTGGTTTTAAAATTTTTCAAATCAGTAATTAGCACTACAGAGAATTGGGACTATTAAAAGTAACATGAGTTTTGTATTTAAAAAGTTTCACACACGATTTCTACCACTTTCATTTCATGTTGTAGATTCTCATAGTTAGGTAGCTCTCCTAGAAAAGTCTTCATTTTGTCCATTTCTTACTGTTTCCTATTTTCTTTAGAGACTGTGAAGTACCAAATACTGTCTTTGAGCAATAATTGGGTGTTGGTTACTTTCTGTTTTTCCAGATCCACTCTCAGTCCTTCAAACCCTGCTCTAGGTGCCAGGAACCTGACTTCTGTGGACTGCATTGTCTGTACTTTCTTGTCCTCTGGTTGGCCATTGGAGGCACTAGCAGGAGCCTGGTGGATAGGAGGAGAACGCAGTCAGAGTTTGTATTTTCCCCAGCTGTTGGTCTGTGTTCAGACAGTGGCTGTGTTCCTCTATTTAGAGCCACAGCTCCTTTTGCAGCAGAGACTCTCACACCGTTACAGCTATTGTCAGGTTTCAAGGACACGGGCACCTTTTTGCCCCTATTCCCCAATCACAGATGGTAAAAACTTCCCAGATTACAGACAATAAAAACTTCTGGCTCGAGTTAATAATTTTTCTCCTGCCCTCGTTGGTGTCTTTAACTCTCTTCACAACTCTGTAAATAGTCCCATTATTAATTGGTCTTACTTGTCACTTCCATATGTCCTGCAAGGACCCTGACTCAAAATGATTCACATTCTTGAAGCATGGCATCATTAATTTCTCCTTGAGATAAGTAAAGGTAATGAGTTCTGTTTTTTGCAATTCACTTTGTTAACTATATTGGGGATTCCGTCTATGTTCTCCCCCTCAGATATCCCACCTCACTTCCATCCCTCCAAGGAGGCTTCTCTACCAAGTATAGTCACATTTATGCTCCTGCAGCCCTTTATACTCTAGGCTGGCAGTTAGTTCATCGTATTGTAATTAATTAATTTTTGGTTCTGTCTTCTTCTTAAAAGTCCCTCTCTCTGCCTTATTTGTCATTGTAGTCCTAAACCTTGAATACTGCCCAGAAAAACTGGTGCTCAGTAAATGCTTAGTGAATGAGTTAATATCTAGGTGTTGACTGTAGGTCTTACGATGCTTTGTAATAGTTGAGTCATCTCACGGTAGTATAGCATAATGGTTATGAACATGGTCTTTCAGCCAGACAATCAAGCTTGGATTCTGGTTCTACCATTTAACCTAGTAAGTGACTTTTAAGATATGTAACCTCAGTGCCACAGTATCTTTATCTCTTAAATGGTGATAATAACAGTACTTGTTTAATACAATTGTGTGAATTCAATGAGTTAAAATACATGAAGTGCTAGAGGATCCAAGATGGCCGAATAGGAACAGCTCTGGAGTGCAGTTCCCAGTGAGAATAACACAGAGGGTGAGTGATCACCGCATTTCCAAATGAGTTTTTACTGCCCACAGACCAGGAGATTCCCAGAGTGAAAAGCACTGTGAGTTTCCAGCACAGCTGTTTCAGCCAGTGCAGTGGGTCTCTGCACAAAAACTCACACAAATCTGGGCGGCAGTTTCAACTGGTGCCTGGAACACCTGGGAGACAGAGTCACCCATTCAACTGAAAAAAAGGGATTCCCACACCCACAAAGACCAGCAATCTAAAATGCTCTGGATTGAGAGTTTGGCAGCAAGCGCAGCTTGACCCAGGATGGTCCAGCTCTGTGGGGGAAAGGGCGTCTACCATTACTGAGGCAGTTCAAAATTACCGAGGCAGTTTACCATTACTGAGGCAGTTCTAACTATACCTCTGTAAACAAAACCACAAGGAAGTTCACACAGAAGCTGGGAAGAGCCCATGGTAGCTCAGTAATGCCTCTGCTGACAGACTGTGACTAGGCTACCTCCATGCTGGGAAGGTCATCTCTGAAAAAGGGGAGCAGCATGTTAGGAACTTATAAATAAAGCCCCACCTTCCCAGGACAGAGCACCTGGGGGAAAAGGTGGTTATGAGTTCTGCTGTAGCAGACTTCAATATACCTTCCCAGCAGCTATGAATGGAACAACGGGGCTCCCAGCACATCACTTGAGCTCCTATAAGGCACAGGCTGTCTCCTCAAGCAGGTCCCAACCCCCGTATATCCAAAGAGACACCTCATAAAGGAGAGATCAGGCTGACATCTGGGGGGTATCCTTCTGGGGCAAAGATAACAGAAGAAACAGTCAGCAACCATTATTGTTCTGCAGCTGCCACAGGTGATCCCCAGGCAAGCAGAGTCCAGAGTGGACCTCCAGCAGTTCTACAGCAGAGGAGCCTGTTAGAAAAAAAACTAAAAAAACAAAGAAATAGCTTCAACATCAACAAAAAGGAATCCACTCAGAGAACCCATTTGAAAGTCACAAACTACAAAGACCACAGGTAGATAAATCCACAAAGATAGGAAGAAACCAGTGCAAAAAGGATGAAAACACCCAAAACCAGGACACCTCTCATCTTCCAAGGGACCACAACTCATCACCAGCAAGGAAAAAAGCTGGATGGAGAATGAGTGTGATGAATAGACAGAAACGGGCTTCAGAAGATGGGTAATAATAAACTTCTCTGAGCTAAAAGAACATATTCTAACCCAATGTGAAGAAACTAAGAACCTTGAAAAAAGGTTTGATAAAATGCTAATGAGAATAAACAGCTTAGAGAAGAATACAAATTACTTGATGGAGCTGAAAAACACAACACGAGAACTTCACAAAGCATACACAAGTTTCGGTAGCTGAGTTGACCAAGCAGAAGAAAGGATATCAGAGATTGAAGATCAACTCAATGAAATAAAATGGAAGGTAATAAGAGAAAAAAGAGTGAAAAGAAATGAACAAAGTCTCCAAGATATATGGGATTATGTGAAAAGGCCTAAACTATGTTTGATCGGTGTACCTGAATGTGATGGAGAGAACGAATCCAAGCTGGAAAACACTCTTCAGAATATTATCGAGGAGAAATTCCCCAACCTAGCAAGGCAGGCCAACATTCAAGTCCAGGAAATACAGAGAACACCACAAAGATATTTGTCAAGAAGAGAAACCCCAAGGCACATAATCATCAGATTCACCAGGGTTGAAATGAAGGAAAAAAATGCTAAGGGCAGCCAGAGAGAAAGGTCAGGTTACCCACAAAGGGAAGCCCATCAGACTCACAGCAGATCTCTCAGCAGAAACCCTACAAGCCAGAAGAGAGTGAGGGCCAATACTCAACAACCTTAAAGAAAAGAACTTTCAACCTAGAATCTCATATCCAGCCAAACTAAGCTTCATAAGTGAAGGAGAAATAAAATCCTTTATGAACAAGCAATTGCTGAGAGATTTCGTCACCACCAGGCCTGCCTTATGAGAGCTCCTGAAAGAAGCACTAAATATAGAAAGGAACAACCAGTACTAGCCACTCCAAAAAGTTACCAAATGGTGAAGAGAATTGCCACAATGAATAAATTGCATCAACTAACAGGCAAAACAACCAGCTTGCGCCAAAATGGAAGGATTAAATTCACACATAACAATATTAACCTTAAACATAAGTGGGCTAAATGCTCCAATCAAAAGACACAGACTGGCAAATTGGATAAAAACTCAAAACCTATTGGTGTGCTATGTCCAGGAAACCTATCTCACATGCAAGGACACATATAGGCTCAAAATAAAGGGATGGAGGAAGATTTACCAAGCAAATGGAGAGCAAAAGAAAGCAGGAGTTGCAGTCTTAGTCTCTGATAAAATTGACTTTAAACCAACAAAGATCGAAAAAGACAAAGAAGGGCATTACATAATGGTAAAGGGATCAATGCAACAAGAAGAGCTAACTATCCTAAATATATACACACCCAATAGAGGAGCACCCAGATATATAAAGCAAGTTCTTAATGAACTACAAAGAGACTTAGACTCCCACACAATAATAGTGGGAGATTTTAACACTCCACTGCCAATATTAAACAGATCAATGAGACAGAAAATTAACAATGATTTCCAGGACTTGAACTCAGATCTCGACCAAGCAAACCTAACAGACATCTATAGAACTCTCCACCCCAAATCCACAGAATATACATTCTTCTCAGCACCACAACACACCTACTCTAAAATTGACCATATAATTGGAACTAAATCACTCCTTAGCAAATGCAAAAGAATGAAAATCATATCAAACAGTCTCTAGACCACAGTGCAATCAAATTAGAACTCAGGATTAAGAAACTAACTCAGAACCACACAACTTTATGAAAACTGAGCAACTGACTCTTGAATGTTGACTGAATAAATAATGAAATGAAGGCAGAAATAAAGATGTTCTTTGAAATCAATGAGAATGAAGACACAGCATATCAGAATCTCTGGGACCTATTTAAAGCAGTGTTTAGAAGGAAATTTATAGCAATAAATGCCCACATGAGAAGCAAGGAAAGATCTAAAATTGATACCCTATCATCAAAATTGAAGGAGCTAGAGAAGCAAGATCAAAAAAATTCAAAAGCTAGCAGAAAACAAGAAATAACTAAGATCAGAGCAGAACTGAAGGAGATAGAGAAACAAAAAAAAACACTCAAAAAAAATCAATAAATCCAGAAGCTGGTTTTTTGAAAAGATCAACAACATACACAGACCTCTAGCCAGATTAGTAAAAAAGAAAAGAGAGATGAATCAAATAGATGCAATAAAAAATGATAAAGGGGATGTCACCACCAATTTCATAGAAATACAAACTACCATCAGAGATTACCACAAACAACTCTATGCACATAAATCAGTAAACCTGGAAGAAATGGACAAATTCCTGGACACTTGCACCCTCCCAAGCCTTAACCAGGAAGCTGAAGCCCTGAATAGACCAATAACAAGGGCTGACACTGAGGCAGTAATTAATAGCCTACCAACTAGAAAAAGCTCAGGTCCAGACGGGTTCACAGCCAAATTCTAGCAGACATACAAAGAAGAGCTTATATCATTACTTCTGAAACTAGTCCAAACAATCCAAAAACTAGTCCAAACAATTCCCAAATCATTTTATGAGACCAACATCATTCTGATACCAAGACCCAGCAGAGACTCAACAAAAAAAGAAAACTTCAGGCCAATATCCATGATGAATATAGATGCAAAAATCTTCAATAAAATACTGGCAAACTAATTGCAACAGCACATCAAAAAGTTTATCCATCAAGGTCAAGTAGGCTTCATCCCAGGAATGCAAGGCTGGTTCAACATTCACAAGTCTATACACGTAATCCACCACATAAACAGAACCAAAGACAAAAACTACATGATTATCTCAATAGATGCAGAAAAGGCCTTTGACAAAATTCAACAGTCCTTTATGCTAAAAACTCTCAATAAACTAGGTATTGAGGCACTGTATCTCAAAATAATAAAAGCTGTATGACAAACCCACAGCCAATATCATACTGAATGGGCAAAAACTGGAAGCATTCCCTTTGAAATCTGGAACTAGACAAGGGTGCCCTCTCTCACCACTTCTATTCAATATAGTACTGGAAGATCTAGCCAGAGTAATCAGCAAGAAAAAGAAATAAAAGGTACTGAATTCGGAAGGGAGGAAGTCAAATTTCCTCTATTTGCTGATGACATGATTGTGTACTTAGAAGACTCCATTGGGTCAGCCCAAAATCTCCTGAAACTGATAAGCAACTTCAGCAAAGACTCAGGATACATCAATGTGCAAAAATTACAAGCATTCCTATACACCAATAACAGACTAAAAGAGAGCCAAATCAAGAAAAAGTTGCCATCGACAATTGCTACAAAGAGAATAAAATATCTAGGAATACAACTAACAAAGGATGTAAAGGACCTCTTGAAGGAGAAGTACAAACCACTGCTCAAGGAAATAAGAGAGGACAGAAACAGATGGAAAAACATTCCATGCTCATGGTAAGGAAGAATCAATATTGTGAAAATGGCCATACTGCCCAAATTAATTTATAGATTCAATGCTATCCCCATCAAGCTACCTATGACCCTCTTCACAGAACCGGGAAAAACCACCTTAAACTTTGTATAAAACTAAAAGAGAGCCTGCATAGCTAAGACAATCCTAAGCAAAAAGAAAAAAAGCTGGAGGCATCATGCTACCTGACTTCAAACTATACTACAAGGCTACAGTAAACAAAACATCATGGTACTGGTACCAAACAGAGATATAGACCAATGGAACAGAACAGTGGCCTCAGAGGCAACACCACACACCTACAACCATCTGATCTTTGACAAACCTTATAAAAACAAGCAATGGTGAAAGGATTCCCTGTTTAATAAATGGTGTTGGGAAAACTCACTAGCCATATGCAGAAAACAGAAACTGGATCCCTTCCTAACACCTTAAACAAATTAACTCCAAATGGATTAAAGACTTAAACACAAGACCCAACACCATAAAAACCCTAGAAGAAAACCTAGGCAACACCATTCAGGACATAGGCATAGGCAAGGACTTCATGACTAAAATACCAAAATCACTGGCAACAAAAGCCAAAATAGACAAATGTGGTCTAATTAAACTCCAGAGCTTCTGTATAGCAAAAGAAACAATCATTAGAGTGAACCAAAACCCAACAGAATGGGAAAAAATTTTTGCATTCTACACACCTGACAAAGGACTAATATCCAGAATCTACAAAGAACTGTAACAGATTTACAAGAAAAAAACAAACCCATTTGAAAGTGGGCAAAGGACATGAACAGACACTTTTCAAAAGAAGACATAGTGAGACCAACAAACATATTAAAAAATGCTTGTCATCACTGGTCATTAGAGAAATGCAAATCAAAACCACATTGAGATACCACCTCACGCCAGTTGGAATGGCCATCATTAAAAAATCTGGAGACAACAGATGCTGGAGACGATGTGGAGAAACAGGAATACTTTTACACTGTTGGTGGCAGTGTAAATTAGTTCAACCATTGTGGAAGACAGTAAGGTGATTCCTCAAGGACCTAGAAATAGAAATTCCATTTGACCCAGCAATCCCATTACTGGGTATATATCCAATGAATTGTAAATCGTTCTATTATAAAGACACATGCATACGTATGTTCATTGTGGCACTATTTACAATAGCAAAGACCTGGATCCAACCCAAATGCCCATCGATGATAGACTGGACAAGGAAAATATGGCACATATACACCATGGAATACTATGCAGCCATAAAAAATGATAAGTTTGTGTCCCTTGTAGGGACATGGATGAATCTGGAAACCATCATTCTCAGTAAACTGACACAAGAACAGAAAATCAAACACCACATGTCCTCACGCATAGGTTGGTGTTGAACAATGAGAACACATGGACACAGGGAGGGGAGCATCACACACTGGGGTCTGTTGATGGGAATAGGGGAGGGACATCGGGGGGTAGGGAGGTTGGGGAGGGATAACATGGGGAGAAATGCCAGATATAGGTGACAGGGTTATGGAGGCAGCAAACCACATTGCCATGTAGATATCTATGCAACAATCCTTCATATTCTGCACATTTACCCCAGAAACTAAAGAGCAATTATATAGATACATATATATATATATATATATATATATATATATATATATATATATATAATTACATGAAGTGGTTAGGTCTGTGCTTGGTACGTAAGAAGGCTATATCATATGTTTATGGGTTCTTATGTAAGACACTAGTGTGGTGAGAGTTAAAATATCAAATTGAGGGTAAGCAAAGAGAAAATTTCAGAGCTAATTGGAAACTAGACATAAATGCATAATCAGAATCTCAATTCCTCCATTAAGAGTTTTAAAAATGAATAAAATTGATAATGTGGAATTGTTGGTCAAAAGCCTGATCTATTGTTAGGCTCTTAGAACCCAGCAGAAGACCTTATCTTTTGTTTGGGCAGGACTCACAAGCCACAAGGCAATAGTCATAAAATGACTTCTGTAGACGTTCATTTTCAGATAGTATTGTGTTGTGTTCACTAGTAGAATTTTTATAGGATATAGGATTTTTTTTATTGATCTCCTTTTTGAGTATTTGAGAGACATCTCACTTTGCTTTCCTAAATACAGATGATACTCACTATTCTTCCAGAGACTTTTGAAAATTAAAATAGAAATGTGAACAAAGCTTCTGAAATCTAAGTCCTTCAACTGTAGTTATTTTATTCTGACAATCATCTCTATCAGTGGTTAGAATCAAAATTTCTGAAGTCATATTTTTTAGGTTTAACTCTCTGCTCCACTTACTCAAACGAGTGGAGGTATGACCTTAGGCTGATTACTTAAATTCTGTCTTAGTTCTTTTAATTGTAAAATAAGAGTAATAACAGTATCTGCTTCATAGGGCCATTATGGGGATTTCACGAGGTAATCACATATAGCTCTTAGAAAAGGGCCTGGCACAGTTTAAGTGATCAAATTGTTAATTATTATTGTTCTTTATTTACAATGAAAATAAGATAGTTTCACACCAACTGTTGATTTGAAAAGGTAGAGGCAGCTTGTTAATGACACATAAATTTAGTCATTTTGTTATTATTTAAATATGTGTTTTAGACAAGAAGAGATATGTACTTATCTTCCCTTTCAGTATGACTGTCTATATATATATATATATAATTTGAATCTACATAATAGTTCCAAATTATTACTAAAAATACCTGAAGTGGTTAACTCTGGGCATTAAGATTACAAGAGGGTTAATGGCAAAGAAATTAGTCTTCTCAAAAAAAGTTCTATATATAGTTATTTGATGGCAATGAAATTTCCATTTTTAATTTAGTTAACTGTGTGTGTGTGTGTGTGTGTGTGTGTGTGTGTGTGTGTGTGTGTGTGTGTGTAAAACCTAGCCAAGATTGCCTTGGATAATGGTATGGATTCAGTTTCTGCTCTTTCATTGAACTATTTCTACATTGCCCTCTAATCGACCATTCAGAGTGTGGTCCCTGGATTAGTCAAGATAATTTCCTGGTTTCAGTGTTACAGGTGATAGACCATTAGTATGGAGTTCTCCATTTGTGACTGCACAAATTTCAGTCTAAACTGTAGAATTTCAGCAGTTGTTCTTCTGAGGCTGCTGTGAGTCTATAGATTACAACTGTTATTGTACAAAGCTCAGCCACTTATTAGCCTTGTGTACTTGGGCAAGTCCCTCTCCATCCCTTACCACTAAAATAAGTGTAATAATAGTACTTAGCTTATAAGGATGAAAAAAATTAATATTTATAAAATGTTTAGAACATTACTCGGCACATAGTAGGTGCTGTGGTTTGAATATATCCTCTTCAAATTTCAAATATTGACGCTGAATGGCCAATGTGATGTTAATAAGAGACAGGGCCTTTAAGAGGTGTTTAGGTCATGAGGATTCCTGCCTTGTGAATGGAATTAAGGTCCTTATGAAAGAAGCTTCCTACAGAATTTTGTCCTTTTTGTTTTTTCATTCTCTGTTCTCCTGTCACAAGGATACAACAAGAAGGCCCTCACCAAACGCCAAATTCCAGTGCCTTGCTCTTGGATGTTCCAGTCTTCACAACTGTGAGAAATGAATTTCTAATGTTTAAAATTATCTAGTCAGTGGTATTTTGTTGTACCACCCCAAGTGGACTAAGACAGTAAGCCTCATAGTAATATCTGTGAACTCAAATGACATAAAACAAAGATAGAGAAGACACAGTACAGACCCTAAGCATTTGATGGCAGGAAAGTGACTGCAAGTCTTCCCAGTTTGGCGGTAATTTTAGTTCTTTGGATCTATGAGGTACTGAGCTGGTAAGATTACATTTTAGAAAGATCTGTACTCGTTGATTGAAGGGGCATAAAAATGATCTTAACCTACATTTATAGGAAAGTGGACTCTGAGCTGCTTGCATAGCCAGAGTAATATCTAAGATTTGATGTAGATGGCGTTCTAAAGGGAGTGGTCCTAAGTATTTTCAGGGCAAAAAGTCAACACAATGCCGGGGATTATAAGAAGGGAATCAGAAACAAAACAAAAGACCTGGAGAAGTGTTCTGGATATGTAATGAGAAGATTTGTGTTTGTCTAAGCTCTAGTGTCATGACCCTGGGCAAATTGTTTAGTCTCATTGAATCTTAGTTGCCTCATTTGCAAAACATGTGCATTTTAGTACATATTGTACATATTGTAAGATTATTGTGAGGATTGCAGGAGTTTGGGAGTTTGTGTACTGTGTTCATTGTAAACTGAGCTAATATTCGGTTGCTATTATTTTTATTGTTGATGAGGTTCTTATATTACTATTTTATAGAACCATGATGGTTCATTTCCTCAAGTTCTTAGTGTACTGTGGTAACCCAAGGGTAAAATTAAACTAAAATATGGAAAGTATTTTACATTCCCACTAGTACTGAGGAGAATGGAAAGGCCTTGCCTACTGCATCCTCTACCCCATTATTAACTTATGAAACAAACAAAAGAAAATATTTAAAAAATCAAATTGGTAAGTTTACCTCAAGGAGACAAAAATGTAAGGAAAAATTTAGAAAGTATCTCCAAGCTTTTGGTTTTACCTATTACTACAGTAATAAGTAACGATGATTGATATAAATTTCTAAAATTTGAAAACTTTGCCTACTCTATGTTACTACAATATTTAGGTATAGATTGTTCAAATTACATAAAAGCATACTTTTGTTTAAAGGTAATCTTTCAATATTGTGTCCATTTAAAAATATATAGATTTAAAAAATAAATTCCACATCCCTGCTCAATTTTGCAAATTGTAACCAATTTCTGTTGCTAAAAGAGTGAAGAAATTTATAAGATTTGATAATGGAAAAAGCAATTCTTATGCAAAATTTGATAGAGGACAGAAAAAACATGTGTTGTCAAAAAGAAGGGGAAAACATCCCATCCCCAGAGGGTGGTCCTTGAAAAATATCAACCCGCCTAAGAACTTACAATTATTGCAGAAACCTCCAAGCACTGACCAAACAGTTCCACCAGCTTCAAAGGTTTAACTCATTGAATTTGCCTAACAACCTTGTGAAGTTCATTTGTTATTATATCTATGTTACACATGAGGAATCCAAAGTAGAGAGAGCTTTAGTGATTTGTCCAAGATTGCACAGCTAGTAAATTGTAGCAATAGCAATACATAGAGTACAAACGTGTGTTATAAAAACTGAGGTCAGTTTAAGAAAGAAATTCTCTTTAATTATACCAGAACCTTAAAGTATATATGAGAAGCATTTATATGTGTATGTATGTATATATATAAAAATTATATAAGCATTTATATATGTATATATAAATTACATAGCATATATATGTGTGTTATATACATATATATATTATATTTATAAAAGAGTGTGTGTGTGTATGTGTGTGTATATATGTTTAATAGAAACATCTATGGAGCAAGACACTATGATTTAAATTTAATAGATGAAGAAACTTAACCTCAACTGAAATTAAATGGCTTATGGTTGTAAGGCAGAAAGCTTAAATGTGATTACTTAACCAGAGCTGTGGAGAAGTGTACTTGGCTGCCAAGTTATAGAGTGAGGGACTAAAAATAAATGTGTTCAGTACTTACCTCTTCTAGTTCAATGCTGTCCAATTGAGTTTCAATGTTTGGGTTTTGGTAGACAGACATACCTTCAGAAGCTCTTATCTAACCCAAGTTTTGAAAAATTGTTTTCAGTTGGATGATAATAATAACATATTAGCACAAACATACCCTAGATCATCTGAATGACCACATTATAATCAAATAATGCTGGCACCTCTAGTGTATGTGATTGCCATTTATAATTGCTGTATAGCACAAATATAATTACTATGTACCAATTAGAAAGAAACAATTGTGAACCTAATCTTGAATTGACTACATAGAAAACAGAAATAATGTCATGATGCATTGGAAAAGCAAAATAGGTCAGCAGAAAAAATGATGGAAGATTTGAGCCAATACAAGAGATGTGGTAGTGCAGGCTTGCTGAATGCAGAAAACAAATGCAATAGTCATCAGGACATTTAGATATGAACATCTAATTTTACCACAGCAACTCAACCTTTCCCCAAGGAGCAATGAAGCCTAGAGGACAGGTATGTAAACTATGGAACCAGATAGTCTGTCATAAACTCTCAGATCAGCTGCATTACTTACTTGAAGTGCGACTTTCAGAAAACTTAATTAACTTCTCCAGATAATTTTTATCATCTGAAAACAGGGATAATGTGGATTGTTTTGTCCTTACTTCATGAGGTTGTTGTAAGGGTTACATTAGTATACATCAAGGACAGAGAAAAACTTCTGTAATATAGCAAAACCCTAGTAAGCTTAAGATGTTATCATAAGCAAATAAATTACATTCATATTTTAAACTGATTTATTGAAGTATAATTGACATAGAATAAAATGCACACACAAACAATTTGAAAAGGTTTGACATATGAATATGCCCATGAAACCATCATTGACATTAAAATAATGAACATATCTTTCACCCCTAAAAGTTTCCTCATGATTTTTATTGCATATCCCTCGTCCTCACTGCTGCTCCATTCCTAGGTAAGCACTACCCTGCATTCTATCTATACATCTATTTGCATTTTCTAGGATTTTTAATAAATAGAATTGTAGAGTATGTACTTTTTTCTGGCTTCTGTCACTTAGCATAATTATTTTGGATTATACATGTTGTTATATGTATCAATAGTTTATTCTGCTTTATTGCTAGGCATTTTCCAACTGAATGGATTTACCACAATCTGTTGATCCATTCACTTGATAACATACAACCCTTTTCCTGTTTTTTGGTTATTACAAATAAAGCTGCTGTGAACACTTACATAAAGGCTTTGTGGCTGGGCACAGTGGCTCATGCCTGTAATCTCAGCACTTTGGGAAGCCCAAGGTGGGCAGGTCACGAGGTCAAGAGATCGAGAACATGCTGGCCAACGTGGTGAAACCCCGTCTCTACTAAAAGTAGAAAACTTAGCTGGGCGTGTGTCAGGTACCTGTAATCCCAGCTACTCAGGAGGCTGAGGCAGGAGAATCGCTTGAACCCGGGAGGCAGAGGTTGTAGTAAGCCGAGATTATGCCATTGCTTTCCAGCCTGGGTGAAGGAAAAAAAAGGCTTTGCATGGACATGTGCTTTCATTTTTTGAGAGATACAATAGCTGGATTATATAGTAAGCATATGTTTAGCATATTACAAAACTAAAAAACTGTTTTCAAAAGAGGTTCTATTAGTTCACTTTCTTAATAACATGTATGAGAGTTTCAGTTCTTCTACATCCTGAAGACTTTGATATAACCAGTCTCTTTTATTTTAACCATCCTAAGAAGTATGTACTAACAAATCATTGTGGTTTTAACTTGCATGTTACTTATGTTGAATTAAGTTCAGCATCTTTTCATGTACTTAATTGTCATCCATATGTCTTCTTTGTTGAAGTGCCTGTTAAAATCATTTGACCATTTTTTTTTGTATTTTCATTTTTGAAGTTTAAAAAAATATATATTATGGCGCTAGGAGTAGTGGCTCACTCCTGTAATCCCAGCACTTTGGGAGGCTGAGGCGGGTGCATCACCTGAGGCCAGAAGCTGAAGACCAGCTTGGTCAACACGGTGAAAACCCGCCTCCACTAAAAATACAAAAAAGTTATCTGGGGTGGTTGACGATGCCTATAATCCCAGATACTTGGGAGGCTTGGGCTTGAGAATCGTTTGAACTCAGAAGGCAGAGGTTGCAGTGAGTCAAGATAGCGCCATTGCACTCCAGCCTGAGCAAAAGAGCAAAACTCTGTCTCAAAAAAAATAATATATATATATATATACACACACACACACACACACATATACACATATATATAATGGATTAAAGACTTCCATCAGAAAGGAAATTTGCAAAATTTTTTAGTCTGTATCTTACATTTTCATTCTCCTAACAGTGTCTTTCAAAGTACAGAAATTCTTAACTTTCATGAAGTGTTGAATACCTCAATTTTTCATTTATGGATCATGCTTTTGGTGTTATATCTAAGAAAAGACAAAAAGATTTGCTCCTGAGTTTACTTCCAGAAGTTTCATAATTTCAGGTTTCATATTATATGGTATAAGGTGGGATAAAAGTTCATTCTATATTTGGCTATCCAATTCTACCAGCAGTGTTTATTGATGAGAGTTTTCTTTCCTATTGAATTGCCTTTACACCATTTAAAAAAATTAATCATAGATATGTGGGTATATTTCTGAAATCTCTGTTCTATTGCATTTATGTATTTATTTATTTTTATCTCAACATGCAAGACTACATTGTCTTATCTACCTTAGCTTTATATGAAGTCTTTAAGTTAGGTAACATTAGTTTTCCAACTTTAACTGCTTCTAAAATTCACAGAAAAATTCAGAGGACATAATGTAGCTCAAACAACTTTGAAAAAAATAGTTTCTACAACAAGCTTACTAGAATTTTACGGGAATTTCATTAAACCTGTAGATCATTTTAGGGAGAAATTACATTTTAATAATACTGAGTCTTCCAACTCATGAATACAGTACATCTCTCTATTTAGGTCTTCTGTCTCTCTCAGTATATTTTGTAAGTTTAAATTGTGGTGGTCTCCCACATATTTTGTCCTATTTCATTCCTAAGTATTTCTTATTTTTCTACGCTATTTCATTTTTTTAAATTCAGCTTCCAGTTATTCAGGAACACAATTCACTGTTGTATATTGTCCTTGTATGTCATCATCTTGCCAAGGTTTCTTTATTCTCATAGTATTTGTGTAGATTCCATTAGCTTTTCTACTTTGATGATATCACTTGTGAGTATAGAGAGTTTTAGTTATTCCTTGCCAAACTGCTTTTTATTTCTTTTTATTGTTTTACTTTCCTAGCCAGAATTTCCAGTATAAAGTTACATAGAAATGGTGAGAGCTGACATCTGTACCTTGTTCTTGATCCCAGGGGGAAAGCATTCAGTCTTTGACTACTAAGTATGATAAAAACTGTAGGCTTTTTGGTGTTCAGGAGATTTTATTAGGATGAAGACTTTTTGTTGTTGTTGTTCCTAGTTTGCTGAGAGTTTCTAACAGAAATCAATGTTCAATTTTGTCAAATTCTTCTTTCTGTATATATTGAGATGATCATGTGGGTTTTTTCTTGTTGTTTATTTGTTTCTTAATCTCAATGTGGTTGAATGTATTAGAGTTTAATCAGTGAAGCAGAATCACTATGCGGTCTTATAAGGGATTTATCATAAAAACTTGACCTTATGAAACTTGGGTATCTAATTATGTGGTCTCTTGTGAGTCTTCATGCCTAAGGTTGAAGCTTAAAATCTGCCAGGCAAGCAGTTAAGAAGGAAACGTGGGCCAGGTGTGGTGACTCATGCCTATAATCCCAGCACTTTGGGAGGCTGAGGCAGGCAGATCACCTGAGGTAAGGAGTCTGAAACCACCTTGGCCAACATGATGAAATCCCATCTTTACCAAAAACACAAAAGTTATCCAGCATGTGGAGGTGGGCCACTGTAATCCCAGCTACTAGGGAGGCTGCAGCACGAGAATCACTTGAAGCCGGGAGATGGAGGCTGAAGTCAGCCGAGAGTGTGCCACTGCACTCCAGCCTGGGCAATGGAGTCAGACTCTATAAAAAAAATGTGGATTTTAGAAGGGTTAGGTGCAACCCATAAGCCTGAGCTGGAAGCCTTGGAGAGACTGAAACTCATATCGCTTGTGGTTGTATCTAAGCTGAAAGCATAGGTTTCATGCTAGAGAGGCCGGCATCCTTCATCGTGGAGCTGACACACACCTGCTCCGAGACTAAGAGAAGCTGAAGGAGGGTTCATGTGAAGTGGTGTAGTTGCAGGCCAGCTGCTGCCCCAGAGCAGGTTGGTGAACCAGCAGATTAACAGCAATATGAGCTACAACGTGGCTGCTACTTCAGCTATCTGTCCTCTAATGTTCACAAGTCCCCTTGGGGACCCACTTTCACAAAAAACATACAAAGACAGGATTCTTGGAAACATTTCAGACTAGACAGATTGACATGTGGCAAACACTCCGCAGTGGTTTACACTGATTGATTTTCAAGTATTATACCAACTTTGTATTCCTGGGACAGACCCAATTTGATCATGATATATTAACTATTTAATATATTGTTAGATTCAATTTGCTAAAAATATTTAAAATAAAAAAGTGTTCTGCAGTTTTTTTTTTCCTTGTACTATGTTTGTCTGGTTTTGATATTAGAGTAATGCTGGCCTCAGAAAATGAGTCCTTTCTCTACAGTTTCCAAGGAGAAGTTTCTTTTTGTTTTGTTTTTAGAATGATATAACCTTGTTCAAATGTGTTTCTTTTAAAAGATGCTTTATTTAATATACGTTGTTGATTTATTAACATTGAAGTCATGGTCAGCAGTTATATAACTCATGACTGAATGCAAGCTTATCTCAAATACTTATTGTCATCATAATGCATAGCCTTCTTTTGATTAGGGATACTAGATGGTGTTTCAGCACTATGCATGGTGTGCATTTTAAACAGCAAAATCGCTAACATAAACAATAAAATGCAAAAATGTGGCATTAAAGAGACCACAAAGATAGTATAACAGCTTTATATATATATATATGCACATTTATGTGCATATATATATAAAGCTATATATAAATACATACATACATATGTGTATATATATAAAACTATATATATATGTAAGATGATACTGCTATAAAAAAGGTTTGAAAGTTATTTTTCTTTTCTTTTTTTTAATTGCATTTTATGTTTTGGGGTACATGTGAAGAACATGCAAGATTGTTGCATAGTTACACACATGGCAGGTGATTTGCTGCCTTCCTCTCCATCACCTATATCTGGCATTTCTCCCCATGCTATCTCTCCCCAACTCCCCAACCCATGCTGTCCCTCCCCCATTTCCTCCCGACAGAACTCAGGGTATGATGCTCCCTTCCCTGTGTCCATGTGTTTTCACTGCTCAACACCCACCTATGAGTGAGAACATGTGGTGTTTGATTTTGTGTTCTTGTGTCATTTTGCTGAGAATTATAGTTTCCAGGTTAATTCATGTCCCTACAAAGGACACAAACTCATCATTTTTTTATGGCTGCATAGTATTCCATGGTGTATATGTGCCACATTTTCCCTGTCCAGTCTATCATTGATGGGCATTTGGGTTGGTTCCAGGTCTTTGCTATTGTAAACAGTGCTGCAATGAACATTTGTGTGCATGTGTCTTTATAGTAGAACGATTTATAATCCTTTGGATATATACCCAGTAATGGGATTGCTGGGTCAAATGGAATTTCTATTTCTAGGTCCCTGAGGAATCGCCACACTGTCTTCCACAATGGTTGAACTAATTTATACTCCCACCAACAGTGTAAAAGTGTTCCTATTTCTCTCCAGCATCTGTTGTCTCCAGATATTTTAATGATCACCATTCTAACTGGAGTGAGATGGTATCTCAATGTAGTTTTGATTTGCATTTCTCTAATGACCAGCGATGATGAGCATTTTTTCATATGTTTGTTGGTCTCTTGTATGTTTTCTTTTGAGTTGTGTCTGTTCATATCCTTTGTCCACTTTTTGTTTTTTTCTTGTAAATCTGTTTTAGTACTTTGTAGATTCTGGATATCAGCCCTTTGTCAGATGGATACATTGAAAAAATTTTTTCCCATTCTGTTGGTTGCCGATTCACCCTAATGACTGTTTCTTTTGCTGTGCAGAAGCTGTGAAGTTCGATTAGGTCCCATTTGTCTATTTTGGCTTTTGTTGCCAATGCTTTTGGTGTTTTGTTCATGAAGTCCTTGGCTATGTCAATGTCCTGAATGGTTTTGCCTAGATTTTCTTCTAGGGTTTTTATGGTGTTAGTTCTTGTGTTTAAGTCCTTAATCCATGTGGAGTTAATTTTAGTGTAAGGTGTCAGGAAGGGGTCCAGTTTCTGCTTTCTGCACATGGCTAGCTAGTTTTCCCAATACCATTTATTAAACAGGGACTCTCTTCCCCTTCCTTATTTTTGTCAGGTTTGTCAAAGATCAGATGGTTATAGATGTGTGGTGTTGCCTCCAAGGCCTCTGTTCTGTTCCATTGGTCTATATCTCTGTTTTGGGACTAGTACCATGCTGTTTTGATTACTGCAGCCTTGTAGTATAGTTTGAAGTCTGGTAATGTGATGCTCCAGTTTTGTTCTTTTTGCTTGGAATTGACTTGGCTATACAGGCTCTCTTTTGGTTCCATATGAAGGTTAAGGTGGTTTTTTCTAGTTCTGTGAAGAAGGTCATTGGTAGCTTGATGGGGATAGTGTTGAATCTGTAAATTACTTTGGGCAGTATGACCATTTTCACGATATTGTTTCTTCCTAACCATGAGCATGGAGTGTTTCTCCATCTGTTTGTGTCCTCTCTTATTTTGTTGAGCAGTGGTTTGTAGTTCTCCTTGAAGAGGTCCTTTACATCCTTTGTTAGTTGTATTCCTAGGTATTTTATCCTCTTTGTAGCAATTGTGAATGGCAGTTCGTTCTTGATTTGTCTCTCTTTAAGTCTGTTATTGGTGTATAGGAATGCTTGTGATTTTTTCACATGGATTTTGTATCCTGAGACTTTGCTGAAGTTGCTTATCAGTTTCAGGAGATTTTGGCCTGAGACGATGGGGTCTTCTAGATATACAATCATGTCGTCTGCAAATAGAGACAATTTTACTTCCTCCTTTCCTATTTGAATACC